>VXAC01003633.1:1120873-1150909 GCA_013399225.1 Rhipidura dahli
AGCCCCACTGCCGCCGCCCGCCCGGGCCGGGCAGCTGGAGCTGCCACTGCCGCGCCCCCGGGGGGCCGCCGCGCCCGGCCCGGGGGAGGGATGGGGCGGGACGGGGCCGCCCTGCCCTGCCCTACCCTGCCCTGCCCTACCCTGTCCTACCCTGCCCTGCCCTGCCCTGCCCTGCCCGCCGCTTCTCCGCTCCCGGGGGCAGGGGGGACACGGCGAACGCGCTGGTCCCTCGCCACGTGTGGGATGCGCCTTGGCCGCTGCGGGGGTGGTTTGGCTTCAAAACCCGTCCTCTATGCCCGGTGCCAACAGGGTGTTTTTGGGGGAGTTGGTGGTGGTCAGTGGAGCGCTAATTAATTAATTTCAGCCATTTCTGGTTGCACGAATCGTTGTTTCTGATGTGACTCCACAGAAGTAGACCCAAGAAAATGATACATTTTGGGTTCAGTGCCAAATGCCCATTTAATCTTAGCTAGTGTCTGAAAGGTGATTTTTCCCCCCTAAGATGTTGGATTCTGTCTTCGCTATTTGCCTTGGAATAAACACTATAGCCTTTCTTATCTGTTATGCTGCAGTAAGAACTGCAGTCCTTTCCTGGGAGGCTTGAAGTAAATAAATACATTCATTTTTTTTAAAATAAAAAGAGAATTCACACTGATAAAGTATTGCAGAGAGGATGGGAGTGATGCCAGCCCTGCAAACATATGTGTAGGGGTTGATAACACGTGTAGGAAAGATCTGTGCTTGGAGGAGGAAATGCTCCCCAGAATTTACAGTTGCTAGTGTCAGTCTCACTGGGATGGGATCTTGTGCCCTGGTTTATGGGGTTTTTTTTAGCCTAGGTTCTTTTTTTTCCTTTTTTTTTTTAATACAGGAAAATATTTGCTGCCTCTTGGTATGCCTTTTAGCAAAGGGCTATTTGCCATCACTACAACCTCTCCATAGCTTCACACATTTATTTCTTATTTTGGATCTGAGAGATTTTGCTTTGCCATGAGATTTCATGTTATTGGCAGTTATCTCTTGGCCACATCCATAGCAGGAGAACTTCCTTCCTTTCTAACAGACTGTTCATACTTGTCAGGTGAAGAAAATGGCTTGGGTTTACACCTATGCTTCCTAGGAACAGGCCACAGATAAAATGCAATTTCTTAGTTTACAGAGTACTCTCAATATTGTGTTTTGATAGCCACTAACATGTCTAAACTTCAGGGTTTTGGCATTATTGCTTTTGTGCTAAAGCGTTCTGTTCAGTAAAGATGAAAGGAAACTGTCTGGAAGTATCAAAGATTTCAAATCTCTTGTTGTGCTCCAGGCAACCAATACAACATGCAAACCCTTAAGGAAAAAAGTGGCTCCTATTTCAAAGTGTCAGTTGTGTCCCATTATAAATACTAAAACTGAATAAAAATAAAATAATTAAACCAATAAATCACAAACCCAATAGCAGATCTCTAGGACAAAAGAAGCAGAAAAAAATTGGGAAAGTTTATCAGACCTAATCAAAAGCCCATTGAAATGAGTGGAAAATCTCCCATGGATGGTCAAGGGCTTAATAGGTCAGGTATGGGCCTTTTAGTGCCAATGGCTGTAGTTAGAAATAGTTCCCACTCTGGTAGTCCAGGAATAATTACATGCAATCCACTGTGTCAGATGATGTAAAGCTAAATAATTTTCCTGAATTTGCAGGAATATTGTTGCTGCAGATGGCTATCATGGTTTAGATTCCTGGTGTTTCTGTATTTGCAGGAGAAATAAGACTGGATTTTTTGGTTTGATTGGGTGTTTTCATCGCTGTTTTTCACTCTTCTGTTGGGAACCTTAAACTTCACCACGCCATGTGTTGTCCCCTCTTGGGGAATGGTTGGCCCCTAGATGGGGACTGAAAAATTGGCCATTTCCTTGGGTCACACAACTGAACAATTTCCAAGCAGTAGAAGCTGACTGGCTCTGGAGTCTGTGGTGGCCTCTTTGGAGATGTCCTGCCTGGGAAAAGATGATGCTGGTGGGATGCTGATTAGCTTGAGAAATCACATCATAGATGTGAAAGCCTACCAATAACTTTCCGTGAAGGAAAAAGCTAAGCTGAAGCAGCAAGGGATGTGGTTTAGCTGCTTCAGCATGGGCAAGATTGTATTTCCAGCATCACCGAATCATGGTTTCTAAGAATTCGAGCTGTTGACAGATTTTCAAAATGTTTTGACAACTCATTTCACTAAGATTTTTTTACTTGGAGTCTTGAAAATTTGTCACCGTTTTGCAGAAATACTTCAGGGTTTTTTGGCTATAAAGCAAGAGGGAAAATGTTATTTTTTTTTCATTAAAGTCCCACTGAAAATGTTTGGCCCTCTCCAAGAGTAACTAGCTCTTGGAAAAACTCCACCAGCTGGATAAAGATCCTCCAGAGCAGTGGCTTAAAGGAAGGTCATGGTTTTGGTTGCTCTGATCCAGATACAGAGTCAGAGGAAACATCCTGCACCCCTGCTTGGCTAACACCCTTAAAGGCTGTTATAAGGTTACAAGAATGATGTTTTTCTAAATTCTCTTGAATAATTGAATCAAAACTTGACTTGGTGGAAACATCACTGTCTTTAAAACTGTTTGCCTAGAATTTTTTTAAAAGCTGATGGTCAGCTGCAAATTGGTCTTTATGCTAAAATTTTATCCCTGAGATGTGGGAGTATTTTATGCATGGCACCAGCCATTTGGTTTGTCAGGAGGTCAGTGTTTGTGAAAGCAATTATTTTAGTAACCAAATTGTGATGTTTACAGTATTAGCTGGGCTGTTTAAAGTGAAGCTCGTGCAAAGGAATGAGATGGGTTCATTAAATGTTTAATTAAACCATTGTCTGCAAATAGGTTTTACTGCTAAACATCACTTCTCTTTATTAAAGAATAAAGTTTAAAATGGTATTTTAAACCTGAAAAAGACCAGTTACTGTTATTCCTTTCAAGGGAATAGTTGTTTTTTTTTTTTTTGTGGGTAAAATCCTCTAAATTCTCAACCATGATTTGACTGTGTGACTCACAAGCAAATTGGCAACATCACTTTTTTCAGCTTCAGGGGTACCAAGACCTCTGCAGTTGTGTTCTTGGTTCCAGTACAAAGCTCCACTCATGCATGTCCCCACTGACCTTGTAGCAAATATTTGCCAAGAAAAAATATCAAGTACATCATTCAGGAGCTTTTAACCACTATATTGGCATGGAAATGTCTCCAGTAGTTATTTGGAAGTGCCTCATACAGTCTGAAGGTACACATGCTGTACAGTCCCTGATCTGAAATATGCAGCTTGTTTGCAGTAGCTGGACATATTTTCTACCTCGACAGTGACCAAAGGCAAATAGATTTTTAATGCTCCTGCAGCTGGAATTAATGTGCAGATGTTTCTGTGTTTCTCTTCATACAGTGCATTATGGTCTGTATAAATTAGCTTTTGTCTATAATATGTACTAAGGAAATGATTTTTCAGTGAATGGCCTTATGGTGAGCCTGGGTGCTTGACAAGATGTGCAGGCACGAGATGGTGCTCTTCTTCATTTGTACCTCCTGCTGGGTTTCAGGGGGCAGTCTCCTTGATATTACCCTGTAATTAAAAGAAAGGGATGAGGTATTTGGTAGTCTATGGAATCAGGGCCTTGGTAGCATTGTGAGCAAAGGTTTCAGTCATCATCCATAACAGAAATGAATATGCCCATTTTTTAGGTTAGAAATCTGGATACTTTAGGATAGAGGGCTCTTCCCAGTACCTGACTTAGTGTGATGACAGATTGAGACAGTGAAAAGTATACTGACTACAAAGTATTTGGGGATGGGTGTGTTTCCTTGGAGCCTTAGATGTTACTAGTGTCTCCTCACCCTCCCCAGGCACTTCTGTAGGTTTTGAAGCAAAAGACCAGTCCCGTGACCCAAAAGGCCTTTCATATTCTCATGTCTCCTCTCTGTATCAGGGTGAAGTTTTGAGGAGGGGAGAGAGTAAACAGGCAAGCTTATTACTGGTCTTGAAGCCATGAGTTGCCTGTTGCAGACAATTTGGTTGAAAATGAAGACATTTTATGGGTTCATTAGCAGGTGGTCCATGTGGAGACTTGGCATAAAACTGTTTCCAGGTAGCAGGGCTCTGTAAGCCCCCATTGCTCTGCCTGTAGCACTCTGGCTTTCTTGGGAGCAGAGCTGAAGAAGCTGATGAGATAAACTTGATAATCCTTTGGGAACCATTTGTTGAACTCCCAAACTCAAAATCAAGTCAGGGTGAGAGGTAGGAGTCAGCCAGTGCAGGTTTTGGTTTGCTAGGTCGAACTGCAAGGGGATGCTAAGTTGTAGGGAAATATTGTTAACCAAAGACATGGTTTTGCCAGGAGAAAATTTCCACAGGTTTAAGAGAAACATGAAGCAATGGCTGTTTAAACCAGAAATTCCTTCATTCTTCCTGCTAATTTATGAATATGCATCGGCCTTTTGTTTTTATTTTTCCTGAGGCCCAGTGATCTAACAACTACTCTCTCACTGCTCTCACTGAGAGAGAGAATGATCTAATTAGTGCTGCCAATTACATTCAATTTAAATCTGATGAGTAGCCAATTTCACAAGGCCCAATTCTGTCTGGTGCTCTGAGCATCCCGAGCACGTTAATGTGTTCTCACTTGCCTGGACTGCCAGTGGAAGCTGGAGGCACCCTGCAGCTTGTGCAGGTAGCTCTGTGTGCACATGATTTAGCTTCCTCACAATTTTGGTGGCATGAAATCTCACATTTCATGGGAAAACCTTCCACTCTGGTGGTTTATGTTCTTCCTGCATTTGTTTTGCTAATTTGTTTTTTCTATTATTGCTTTGTGCAGGGAAATTTCTGTGGGTGCCTTGGCACGCGAGGGATTTTTAATAAATTTTAATAACGGAAAGCTGCTCTTCTACTACTCAGGAAGATGCAGCTCTATTTCTGCAAAAGTATTTCTGAGGCCCTGCAAAGGATAATTTCTGAATGCACAGGCCACTGTTGAGCTCATGTAGACTGTTAGGCAACAAAGAAGTTACCAGATTTTTTTTGAAACCTACATTGTTCAGCCCAACCAGAGCCTGACCTTTCAGAAGAGGCCAGCATCCTTCAGCTCTCCAGGTGAACAGCTCAGTTTTGGAAAGGACTAAAAGGCCAGTTAGGCAGTTCTGTAACCTGCCATTTCTATTGACAAGAATTTGGAGGAAAGAAGAAGAGCTCTTTGTAAATCTCTCTGTTAAGGTTAGAGATATCGCCCCTGTGTTCTGTGGCTGAGGTTCACAGTGCAGAGGGGAGGGATGGACAGACAGATGCATGGATGGATGGATGCAGAAACCTGCAGGATGGGATTGGTGCAGCTCCTGAGAAATCTGCATCCTCCAAGGCCATGCTTGCCTGTGTACCAATGAGCTGCAGGGAGCTTGCCAGGAAGAGAAGTAATTTTAGAGTGTGATTTGGAAAATGATTCAGTTTAAAAATTGCTATTTTTGAAGGGCTACTTTCAGCTGGGATGCAGTCCCCAGCCTGTTCCCAGAAGCACTTGCCTTGCTGCAGCAGAGCGTGGTGAAAAGTGGAGGAGGAATGTCTGTCTGGGAGCCGGCAGCCCTGAATCTCGTGATGCTGCTGAGGAAACAATTCATGGGAGTGGGGCCTCCTTACATTCCACATCCCTTCCTGCATTTGGCAGGTGATGGTTTCACCCAGCTAGGCTGGTGAACGTGGCAAAGGTCACCCTGCCCACCCTCCCTCCACGCTCAAGGGAAGGCACAGGAATGTGGGTCTGGAAATGGGGCTGCTGGGCAGAGAAAGTTTTGAGACAGGAAAGCCTGCTTTATCCTGTTGATGTAAAAGCCAAGGACAGCATGAGGAATTTATGAATCAAAGTTGTGAAATGGCACCTTTTTCATGCCATTTGAAGATGTATTGTTTGTATTTGACAGACCCTGTGGCTGCAGCTCCTGCAAATCTCTCCAGCCGGTGGCACCAGAATGAAACCGGCTAAACTGACACTCACTCCATCAGGCTGAGGCTTTACAGGAGTTGAGGACAGGTGACATTTGATCACAGCACTGAAGAAAACATTGGCAACCCCTTTGGCCTGTTTGATTTGCTTTCTAGGGTGAGAAGTTTCAGAGCACAATCCTGTGCTGATTATGCCTGTCAGTTCCCAACAAACAGGTTAAAATGTCCCTTCTGCCCTGGATTTATCCCTCTTGTTTCCTTCAGGTGGGTGCTGGTTGGTGTTCCTCTGAGGTCATTTACCCAGGTAAGCTTTTCATAAACAGGTTCCACTTGTGGATAAGCAACTTCACAAACTTGGTTTGCTCTCGAGGGTGTGTGGAGTTGAAGTGTATGGCTGAAGATTTTGCTCTGCTTCCTGTGCAGGGGTCAGGCACATACAAGGAAAGCAACAGAGCATCTTTAAAACAAATTCTAAGCTCCTGCTGGGAAGCTGAAGGTGAAGAGAACGTCATGGTGAGGAGAGCTCCCTTTTACAGCTGTCCATTTCTGCTTCAAATGCAGTGAGCAAATGGGGAAATGTATTAAGCTTCTTTAAAAAATTAAGATTCCAGTTTGCTATATAGAGGGTTTTAAAGGACCTTTCCAGATTAAGATTTTCTGTTATTTATGGCCATATAAAGAGTGTTACATATGTAATACCAAAACATTGTTTGTGCACGTTATGAAAGAAACACAACTGCTGTGCCACTGAACATGCAAAACTGTGCCAAGGAAACAGGACCAGAGTAATTTTCATCTCTGTTCTTCCTAGCCTGGAAATCAACTTGAGCCTCCCATTTTCCTATTTTTAGCCATGGCTGCTGCCCATATTCACCTGGGCACTAGGGGAAAATGAAATGAAGCTGTTTGGCAGAGTTTTGCAGTCATTTCACAGAGGAGCAGTCAACGTGGTGTAAAGTGATTCAACTTGTTACAGTGGCTTTAATCCATTGTAGGTGTACTGTGGCCAGTGCTCTCACTTTGGTTTTAGAGCACTGGGGCATTGATTTAGCATTTAATAAGGACTTATCTAGTGAAAATGTGTCAGTGGAAACATTAAAAATGAAAATGCACAATGAAGAACATATGGTATTGAATCCAAGCTACATGGTGTGTTTCAGGTCAGAAAGAGCTTAGGTAAGGAAAGAGGTGAATGCCCAGGAATAGTGGGACAAGGGGTGCCTGAGAGTGGACACTGCAGGAGGGGAGTAAATGATGGTTACTCTGAGGGCACTCTGTGCCTGAGAGATCACCTCTGCAGCTCTGCTTCTGTGAGAGGTGCAGGAGGCAGCGATGGAGAACAAAAAGGATATAACATACTTTAAAAGCCTTCTGGAAGCTCAGGCTTAGAGTCCTCTCAAAAGATTTCCTTCCAGCTGCACAGTCCCCTCGCTGGCCCTCCAGGTGTGTTGACTTCTAGGTAGACATGGTGTGATGCAGAGGTTGGAAAGTTTTCAAGCAGCGCTTGCCAAAGTGTATTTAATGTTCTAAATCAGAAGTTCAGGGGGCTAGCAGAGGTTTGGGAGGTCTGGGATTTGTCCCACACGGAAGCGAGCTGCCTCCAGGGAGCCGAGTGCCGTGTCCTGCTGGCACACGGGGGCTGCTGGCTTCCCTGGGAGTCAGGATGGAGCCATTCCCATGTTTCAGTGACTCAGTGTCAGGTTCAGCCCATGTGCCATCTGCAGCTCCTGACTCCTGGTCCAACAGCCAGCCTGTCTGAGTCAGCCTTAGAAAACATGGATTTCTCACCAGTTATAAGCTGATACCTTGCATCACCTTGTTCCCATAACTTCCCCTCCAGTTGCCTTACTTACCCTTCTGACCTTTGCCCTGTTTGTCTCCCTCGGCTGAGAAATATTCCTGAATAGAATGGCTTTTATTTCGATTCTTTATCATAGCTCCATTGGAGATGCAAAGAAATGATGGCAAGCTTCCCACCATCCATGAAGGAAATAAAAGAGAATCCTGCTGGTGGGAGAACCATTGTGCTGGGGAGACCTTGTCGTGCTCGTAATGATGTAAGGGGAACATACTCTGCTGTGAAAAAGATGTGTTCTAGCAAGCAGGCTTCATTTCTGTCCAAATGCTGGTGTTGCTTATTATTTTCTAATGAAATGAAATATATTCATGCTCTCTGAAGCTGACTGTGTTGATTTAATTTGTGTTTTATGATCAAGATTCTGGATTTGATATCTTTTATGTTTCGTAAGTAGTGAGCGGGGATTTAGCTGCATAAGACACATTAATATCAATACAATATAACTCCCCAGGCACTTCTTTAAAGACTATTTTATACATAACAACATGGAATTTTACCTCTATATTTCTCTCATTCTCTGCAGGAAAAAGCAGTGATAGCTAATCTGAAGGCAAGCACGCATTTTATTATTGCTCTCAAAGCAGTAAGCATTTTTAGTACTCTGAATTTTTCCTGCTGACAAACAACAGGCAGTGTATAACGCAGAAACCAAATAGCTGCTTTTTTGTGGGCTGGGCTGGGGAAAGCAGCAGAACAATCTCAGGCACAAAATCACAGGTTATTACTTCTTTTAGTGATTTCAGTGTGCTGCTTTCAGAGGTTTTTTTGCTTTAGAGAACTGGTATGCACTAAGTGAGGGAGGGAGATCCTTCTCCAGGATGAAATATTATTAGAAAAGGAATGTTCACTTTTCTAGAGGAAATATCCTAGGTCTGCTTCCTTCCTCATTAGTAAAAATGTTCAAAATACTGCTGAGAATGGAAATAAGCAGGAAAACAGACATATTTTCCAATCAAAATATGTAAATTTTATTTTTGCTTTGTCCTTACAAACCATGTTTCTGACTTTCATCCCAACCATCCCATCCCAAATTTGTGTCTCTGTACTTAAAGTCAATTAACATCACATCTTAGACACTTGTTCATCCAGGAAAACAGAACAACCTGGGCATAATCCTTGATGGTTTTGAGTATTTTCCAGCAGGAGGAAAGACCTCTCAGCATCACCTGAGGACTATTGGTGGGTCTTGGACTATTGAGATGTTCTGTTTGAGCTCAGCCTGGTGAGAACTCTTGCCAGAACAGGGTCTGTGCTGTGGCATGAACCAGCTGGCTGGACTTTATAGGGTGTACCTGTGGGACCACACCTGCATCGTGCTTACCCTCAAGTAAGGAAACATAACATTTGTCAGAGTTTGATCTTCCTGAAACTTGGCTTTCCTGATTTGACTCATGATTCAGATAAACAAAATTCCATTTATTCTGATGGCACTTCCCAAGTCACAATTTTCTCTGGTTTGGGATTGCAAAGCATTCCTTTTGCTCTGAGCTGAGCGAGTAGGTCCCATTTGGCAAGGCTGGAGTGTCTCTGGAGCAGTGCTCTTGTGGTTCTGAAGAAGAATGTGCACTACCCCAGTCAGTGGTGCTGCTGTGTATTAATCCCGTGAAGCAAATTCTCCCATCTCTGATCAAACACCGAAGTTTAAAGGGGCTGTTGCAATACAAGAGAATATAAATCATCACCTGAACTGCAGCCTGTGGAAGCTTGTGTCATGGGATGCAGCCTAACAACAGAATAAATCTATAGATCAGCTGGAAATGACCGAGGAGATGAGTGCCTGGATTGTACCAATTGCACATTGAATAATTATGAGCTCCCAGTGTGTATCTCAGGTCTCACACCCACACCCACACCCACACCCCCTGGAAGTGTACAGCTGACAGAGATGTAGCCCAGAAGTTCATTATTTGACAGTTGTAGGAGTTATGAGTCCCAGGGACTTCCTGACCTTAGGATTTTTCTCCTAGGCTACATCATATTTGAGTAATGCTGGATTTCTTGGGACTGGAGAATACCTGAATCAGAGGGATGAAGGTCAGGGAAAGAAAAAGTATGTTAAAGCTGAAGAGTAACACTGGCCTAAAAGCAAATGAGTATGTATTGCCTATGAATGCACAGACACTGAGAATATTTGAGACTGCTCCTAGCTATTAAAATAATCAAATTTCCAAGCAGTCTTCCAATAGGAAGAATGAGAGCAAAAAGCTGGACTGCCTGTAAGGTGGAGTCTGAAGGGTGTTGTATAAAGTGATGTCTGCAATGGCAGTAAACTGAATTTAATGGCTGAAGTGCTCCAAAACATCATCAGATATTTTAAGCTGGATAACATACAGACCTCAGCCAAACACGGTATTTCTTCCTGATCACCGCTAAAAGGGGGTGTTACATTTCCACACCCTTTTTATAGCAATATTGACTTTTAGAAGTCAAGTAACTTTTGGAGACTGCCTGAGGAATGCACTTGGGAAGAAAGGCTAGGGATGATTTTGCTAGAACATCCTTATCAGTGGAAGGAAAAAAAAAAAAAAAGAAAAAAGTTATGACTGTTATAATTTACCAACATGAAAGCTCCTCAAGGTCTCCGCTGTTCAGAACCCAGCAGGAATTTTCCAACTGAGGAGGAGAAAGAGAAATGTTTACTAAAAGACAGATTGCAAACATCAAGCTGCCTGTTCTGCAATTGATCTTTTACACTGAGAATATCCAGAAGATCTATACTCATGGTTAGGCTGTTATTTGGAAAGGCAGTAAAATACGTTCTGCTGAGAACTGCTTCATATTAAGCCTGCAACTTGGGGAGCTTTTAAAATACAGCAATTGCCTTGGATGTTCATTTCCAGGCAGATCCTGCTCCATACATTTATAGCAATGATTTGTCTTTCAGATCCACTGGAAGTATGTTGGGGTTTTTTCCTTGCTTGATTAAGAAATATAAAAATATCACAAAGGAGAAAAAAAAAAAAGGCTGTTAGACAGGGTTTTGTTAAATGCCACACTCTGGCTCCTTCCTGAACAAAAAGAGGCAAAAAAAAAAAAAAATTAAAAAAAATAGACACCTCTGTGATTAGAAGTCTTGGGGGTAGGTGCAAATGTTCTTGAGTAGGGAGGCTGTCAAATTCAGTCCGTGGGGCTGTGCTGGCTCAGTGAACCATGATGGGAAAGCCCAGAAATGGCGGAATGATGTTGTCTGAACAAGCACATTGTCATTTTTAGGAGAGGCACTTCTACACTTTGTCATATTGACCTTTAGTTTCTTATCACTGCAGACTGATCTCCTCTTCTGTGCTCTTTTCCCAACCTCTTTAATCAGTATTTTCTTGATGAGAAGACAACTCAGAAGAATTAGAAGGTTAATTCCTACCAGGAAGAAATGTGAGTCTTTATCCACTGCCCCTTCAATTGCTGCTGCTAGGAGATTGAGACATGGAAAGAGATTTAATGTTTACTGCCATGCTTCCTGCCTGGTAACATGAAACTACATCCACATCCCGTGGGCTCCTGTTGAGTACTTATGCACAAACTTGTCTTCTACACAGCAGCAAAGCTTTGCTAGAAAAGCAAAGAGGATGAACAACCCTGTGGTGTCTCAGCACTTGCAGTACCAGCTGCATTCTCCTCTTCCATTCCTTCTGCAACTCTCAAATCCTCTGCAATAAAGCGCCTTTCGCTATCATTTTCCAGGAGAGATGTGATAGCTGTAAGTTATCTCCTTGGCTCTGATATTAAATTCCCTGGTATTAATGGATCATGGCCTTCAGCGTTGTCAATATTGAGAACAATATTGTGACACTGGGAACTCAATCAAAGCTCACCTTTTACATTACTTGTTACACAGTTTGTACCTTGGCACTCTGAAAGGAAGCAATTATCCTGGGTCCATGAAAACATCTCAAATGTAAAAGACAGTGAGTAATGATTGCTGTCCCTTCACCCTCAAAGAAAGCAGATAATTGGAAAAAATAATAAATAAAGACACTGGTGAAAGAAAAAGGGATATAGATGGGGCCATAGGTCATGAGAAATTCTGCCTGCTTGCATCTGCACAGGGCGCTAACAGCTCAGCAATTTCTCAAAGGCAAGTGGGTTGCTTTCACAGCAGCTTTTGATGCATCTTTTGGGAGACCTGGGGCTAAAGATTGCCCAGGTGTGATTTGTGATTCTACTTCCTGCCTCTTTCCACACATGCAGTGAAGACTCCTGTACCCTCTTCTTTTTGAGCATAGCTGGCTAAAGGCAAGGATCCCCTGGGAAATCTATAGCAAAATTGTGTTCCTGCTTTATGATGACAGTTAACTTTGAAATTAAAAACTAATAAAGAAAACTCTAACTGAGCCCAAAATGGTACTGGCTTTTTGGACTAAAATTTCAGGGTTGAATAAGTGGAATTTCAATATCATCCCATATGTGTTTGTGAAGCAGTGTTGTCCCAAATGTCTAGTGATGCAGTGCTTTCTCAGTCCTGCTGAATAAATCTATTTTAACTCAATTCCCAGGAAAAGAGTTTGAAAACCTCCTCTTGCTGTTGGCATTGTTTATTTGCAACAGTAAAAGTCTGTCAGGTTTCAGGCTTCATCCTGCAAAGACCGGGAACTTGGTCCCTTATCCAGCAAAGCCTTTCATAACAGGCTTAATTCCAAAACACATCAACAGTTCCCAATGACATCTGCAGAGTAAGTCGTCTTCAACGGCTTAGGTTAAGCACACCTGGACCAGAGGGATTTGTTTGTGTGTTTTTTTTCAGAGCACAGCACTGCAAGAGAATGTTCATCAGTAGGAGGTACCTGAGGAGTTGGTGGCTGCTGTTCCACAGAGGTGAGCGGGGCAGGGGAAGGGGGATAAACCATAGCAAGCAGTGACATTTGGGAAGGACAGGACACTTGTTTCCATGCCTTAACATTTGTATCCCGCTTCATCCCAAAGATTTGGTCAGCTGGAAGTTTACCTTGGTCTGGGAGTGTGTCCAGGCCAAACACAATGTCAGGCTCCCACAGGCTATGGGGATTTCTGCTGGGTTTCAGGGGAGGTTTCAGGGGTTTCAGTTCCCCTACAGACCTCTGCCCAGGGAGGGAGAGTTTGGAGTGGCACAGCATTGCTCAGCCCTCAGAGATGTAAATGGCTGTTGGTGTAGGAGGATCTTCTGCTACAGATTAAACCTGGCACAGACATCACTTTGCTGCACTGAGTGACTTTAATCTGATGGAGCCTTTTTGATTCAGATAGCATTGCTCTTGACTGACATCAGGAGTAAAAATCTTGAATAGAAATGTTTCTCTCTGTAATTCTAATTGGATTTTTACAAACTTCCCTTCTCCACTACATTGACCATGCAATGATTTCTTTCAGTTGTACACTTGTTTGGGAAGAAAGCCTGGTGTATCATCGGTATGAATTGCCCTGCAGAGAGTTTATGAGGGCAGGTGCACAGGAGAGAAATGGATAGCATGGCCTTGTGTTGACAGGAATTGTTACTGGCATGGAAAAAGTTTAATTTCAATCTCACTATAAAACATGGAGTCAATAACTTTGTGGGTAGTGAAACTCACACCAAACACACTCGTCTGAGCCTTACAAACATGAAGAGGGCTGTGACTCAGATGGGTTGAAAGCAGGTCAAGATGAAACCACCTTGCTCACAGGAAATGAAGCAGTGACAGTGCTTGGGTGGGTGGATGGCTTTATTTCAGTCCAGTGAACGTAGTGCTGTGCACAAGACATCCTCTGGCTGTAGGATTACAATAAGGGGCTGTGAAGTGGAAATCAGCTTGTGCAGCAGAAGCCTTAATGCTCAGGAGCTCGGCGTGTGGCTCACCAGGAATGTTCTGTAATAATGTAAAATACAGTGGGGCTTTTAGTTGTGTTTTGTGGTGTTTTGTTTTATCAGAACCAACTGCTGTTTTTAGCAGCCTCCCCGGGATGGGCTCTCAGCTGATGCGGAATGCATTTACAGCACTGGCTGCATGAAGTGCTCTCTGATGGAACAGCCTCGCTGCATTCCCAGTTTCTGCATTGCTCTTCCTTTGAACAAATGGGGAGGAAATAGCTAATGATTAAACTTAGCAGATAATACTGTTTACAGCTACTGAACACATTAAAAATGGTTTTCCATCCTTGGCAGCGTTGAGGATTCCGCTCGTGTGCAGAGAAAAAGTCATTTTGCTCTGCTACAGGCAGCAGCACTGTAGGAGTCCTGTGTTTGTCCAAATTCTTGCTCTAAAATCCTATTTCTGTTCCCAGCATTGCTTGTTCCAGCACAGGGTCATTCAGATTGAAATGATATCCTTAAGCTGAGTGCATGGAAAGCATGAAAGGCACAGGTCTGTCAGTTAAATAAACTGGTATATTAAACTGAATAATGCCAGGGGAGAAGCAGGCACAGGATCTTACCTGGAATTTTGTGCTGCTTTTGCCCTTCAGACAGTTGGCCACCTCAGCCCTTGATATGTGAAACAACACCTTTGGCTTCACTATTTTTAAAGCAGGGTTTTTGCTCCTGCATGCTGTGGGCTGCTCAGGAACAGTCAGAACAGGCAAGAACATCTGAAATGCTCCTTAAGATGAAGTCAAAGTGATTGCTTTGAAAGACACATTGTACAAAAGGGTTGCTCTCCTGAGACATCAGGTACCCTCCCATAAGGTGCTGGGCACCCCTGTGGTTGTTATCATTAGAAGGGCAGGAAGAGTTTGATGGGATGTAGGACCCAGCGTGGTGCTCCTTGTGGAGTTTGCAGTTTCCTTCCCTTTCAGACTTTTGACATGAACCAGAAGAGTGAGCCTTTGTTTTAAAAAATAACTCTGATGACCATCTGAGTCATCATCATGGACACTGAGCTGGATTATTTGCTCTCCTGCACCTTGCCTTGCCAGCACCTTTGCAAATCTATGGAAAACAGTATTACTGCCTTATTTTTTTCAGGGTAAGGTTTGCTCCCAACATAGAGGGATAGGAAAATCATTTCATTGAGTTTTATTGTTCTTTGCCAGTCCATGGCAATCTCAGCTCCTGAATCTTCAGTTTGTAATGAAATGCAAGCTGGAGTGTCGTGGTCAAGGAATTTTGCCCCTTAATACATCTTTAAATTAAGGTTTTAATGCATATAAATTACAACAGTATTAATCAGTGCACTATATATTTTTATTACTATGAATGAGCTCTAGAGACATTATTTATGAGGAATCAAGTGAGATTTTATGGTGGGAGCATTAAAGGGACTCCTTTCACATAATTAATTAAAAGCAGCTCCACCAAAATCAGCAAAATGATGTGACAGCAGGAGGGATCAGAGCTTTCTCCTCTATCTTTACTGAGCACCTCAGAATTCCTTCACAGTCTGGTAATTAGCAGAAGACTTAATGGCTGCTGAGTGTCTGCCTCTTACACCAAGCCTTAAAACATGGTCAGGGTTTTCAGGTTTTTATGTTCAGTGGGGAACCCAAGGCACCTCAGTACCTGAGATCACAGCATGGGGTCTTACATTGCTACAATTTTTTTCAGAAACAGTAACAGAACTTCCTATCCACTGGGAGATAGCTGGTCATCTAAGATTCCCCCCTCCTCTGGGGAATATTTTAAGGACAATAGACACGTGTTGACCTCTTGGAAACAGAATAAACATGCCTCTAATACATAATGACTGCTTTAAGGAAAAGATTTTGTTGCTAAACATTGAAAGTGGAACCAAGCAACTAGATTTGCTTCAGCTGAGTTGTAAACTGTTCTGCTTGTACAGAACATGGGAAATAAAACTGGATTTTTATTCCATGTAGTTGTAGAAGGGACCCAGAAAACAGCCATTACTGACTGAAAACTGCCTCTTGTGCACTGTAGAGAGAAGTAAGTCCCAGCGTAACAGGACCAGTAAAATGTCATTAAATGCAAAGGAAAAGTCTGTGTCAGTGATTCTGCAAAATTGTTTTTTTGCTGGAGATTGCTTGCAGAATGAACTGGAAACACTTTTCAATGATCAATGTGCATATAAAAGTCACATGGTTTTCCTTCATCCCATAGGGCTGTAAGTTCAGAATCATAACCAAAACTTTTTTCCTCTGCCTTAGATCAGTACTCATAGCCCTAAGGACAGCTACACAATTTGGACAGCTTTGTGAAAGAACATGTACTGCCTGCCATAGGAACCTAGGTCCTAAAAAAGTCAACGTGCAGCTGGCAGAAAAGGCAAGTAAACACCCCAACGGTTTAACACAACAATGAAATGTTAAAGTTGTCTTGATGAAAGCTCTGTTCTCTCTGACTAAACTAATGCAGACATTGTCACTTAGGACCAGAGGAATTCTTCAGGTCATCAGATAAAAGCAGAATTTAATCCAATGATTTTTCTGGGGAGCTCAAGACTTTGAGTCTAACTCAAGCATGCCCTTTGGAAGTTGCAGTGATTAATCAAGTTTGAAAATGTACATCAAGTTTCCAATTCAGATTTGCCTGGCTCTAGTTTCCAGACATTAGTTCTTGTTTCATACTTACTGTTTGATTTCTTGTTTAGTACTCACTATTTGTTTTTGTGAAAGCATTTATAATGCAGAAACTTTTTGGTTTTATTTTTGAATATGACAGCATATTAAGATCGTCCTTGATCTAAATCTCATGTTGGGCTCCTCAGTATTGTGACTGTACTTCTGTAGAGTGGAGCTCTTCCCAGTTTCAGTCTAGACCCATGTCTAAGGAACAGAGAAAACAAGGCAAAATAAAGAGAGGAAATGGTATGCACAGGGAGAGACGTTAGAAACATGAAATCCTTGGTTCTGGCTGGTGCCATGTCCAAACACTTTCCAGGCTGTCCACAGTAAGGCTGGGTCACAGACATGGCTTCACACCACAAACTGGAACAGTTTCTGGAAGGAAGCAGAGGGGCCACCAGGGATTTCAACAGAGGCATGGAAAATCTTTAGAAAATCCTCTGGGCAACCTTGTTTTCCAGGTGCAAAATTATTCCTCTGTTTTTCCCCCTGCTTCCTCTTCAAGAAAGGGAGGAGAGGATGAATTACTTGAGGGAATGGCCTGAAGCTGTGTCAGGAGAGGTTTAGGTTGGATATCAGGAGCAGGTTCCTTCCCCAGAGGGTGGCTGGGCACTGGAACAGACTCCCCAGGGCAGTGGTCACAGCACCAGCCTGACAGAGTTCAAGAAGTGCTTGGACAGTGCTCTCAGGCACATGGTGTGATCCTTGGGGTGTCCTGTGCAGGACCAGGAGTTGGGCTTTAATGATACCTGGGGGTCCCTTCCAACTCAAAATATTCTATGATTCTATGAACTTCAGTATTGCAGCATCCGTTTTGCCAGTAATTTGCATCCTGTTTAAAAACTACAGACAGGTACAGTAATGCAATCTGTCTGTGTCAAATACTGGAAGTTAAAAAAGAGATATCTATAAATCACATTGCAAGCATAGAAAAGGCCATTGTATAAATAAGGAAACAGTGGAAGAAAAGGGAAACTGTTAGCTGCCTCGTTGTCCAATATATAAATTGCTACATATAAGACACTTAAACTGCAAGAAGGAATAAAAGACACTGAAAAATTAAGGAGAAAGCCAAAAGACAACCCGAGGACACAGAGTAGCAAACTGGTCTCAGCTTACATGGTGACTGGAGCCATTCAGAAGTGGAAAAGAAAATTATTGTTGAAAAACCAGCATCTGTTGGGAGGTGCAGCAGCAAAGGTGGCTGTGGAGCTCCCCTTGCAGCAGTTTCCTGGAGTGGATTGTACACGAACCTCTTGCAATTGCACCAGTGACCTTGGTCACAGGTCTGCAGAAAAGTTGGGCACTTGAAACGCTCTCTGTCAAGTTCTGCTGTGGCTCTGTTTAAGTAGAGTGTCTGATTGCAGCTCCAAGGGGGTTGCACGAGCCTTAAAGGTCCCTCCAGATGAAATACATGGCTGCAGTGTTTTGGGTGCTAATAACCCATCTAAACCTGTCTGGGTTCCACAAAGATCACAGCAGGAGCTGTTTCTCACCAGTGCCATCCTGTGCCCTGCTTCCATAGTTCTCTTGCAGAGCACTGGGGAAGGAGAAGAGAGAACTGTTCACGAGAAAGCTTCTGAAATTTAGGAACAGAAACAAAGTGGTTTTCCCAGTCTTTTATTTTTAGAAATGCTGGAGTGATGGGACACAAAGGGGTGCAAAGCTGTTCTGGCTGGTTTCTTTCAGTGCTCAGGGTGACACCTTTGACCCAGCTCCCTGCCTGCAGTGCCAGCCCAAGGTGATGGTGGTGGGCTCAGTGTGACAGCACAGGGGCAGCTCTGGGGTGTCCATGTCCAAGTGGGTGCCTGGAGCTCCTCTCTACACAGCTGCTCCCCTGGGTGCCTTGTTTTTGGGCAAACCCTCCAGGCCTCCCCCTGTGCCTCTCTGCAGGGCTGCACTGGGCAGGGGGATGAAGCAGGGTGGGTCATGGCCTGGGGGTCACCTCTGCAGTGCAGTCCATGGTGTGGGGCTTGTCCCTTGCCCACAGCCCCAAACAGCTGCTGGGAGGAGCTGCTTCAGCCCCCTTGTTGGGTATAATGCATCCACAGGGCTTTTAATGTCTCCAGTAGGGAACAGAAGAGAAATTCCCTGATAGCAACTTCTCAATCCTTTTTTGCCACGTTAAAAAAAAAATAATTTGGAAATGAAACCTGGAATCTATCACTCCTCCTTTCTCCTCTCCTCCCCTTCTTCCCTCTGTTCCATCTTCCCCGCAGAAAAAAAATCACCACGCAACTCGAGGGGGACATTCTTCCAGAAGGAGCTGGGAATTAATTTTGTTGGTGAAATGAAGAATAGAAAAGTTCTTCAAAACTTTGTCCTTTATTTCTAAAATACAGGACCTGTGACTTATTTCTCCTCCCTTTCTCATTAATCTTTGCCATCAAGAAATGTATGTCAGCCCCTCCCTGATCCATTTAAAGGAAAAAAAAAGGTTTCCTTTATCTGCCTTCTTTTGCTGATCATTGAAGGACTGGACTTCATGGATGTTTTTGGGAAACACTAAAAAAAAAAAAAGAAAAAGAAATGTACTTTGAAAATTAAATAGAACCGTAAGAGGAATATCAGTTAAAATGTGCTGGGAGAGTGAGGTGTGTGTTTTGGAGCCCAAAACATGGAATTGGGTGTCAGCAGTTGTACTAAGAGGGGAAAATCTTCCCAGGCTCCCAGCAACATGGCAGGATTGCAGAAAGCTGGGTATGAATTTCTTTCTCTCTTCGAGCATCCACTCTATAACACAATTTCTACAGCTTTATAGAATGGACCTGACTGTGAAAACGGGTGCTATATATGTGTATATTATGAGTAATATTAGTGTAGATGTGTTACAGTAAATTTCTAATGCATTTTCCTTTCATTCTCTTCCCTCATCTCCATTCCAACAGGTTTCTGAGGTGGAGCTGCTGGATCACATTCAGAGGGGATGAAGGACTGTGTGGTCCCTCAGGTGTGCTCTCCTTCAAGGCAGCACAGTCTCTTGCAGCTGTGGTGGGGAAGCTGGGCCACTGAGCTCTTGCCAAGGAGCTGGGGGGAGCTGAACTTGTGCTTGTCTCCCGTGCTTGAGGAAATTCTCGCTGCTGTCAGGGGTGTGTATGAAAGTTATTGTCTGAATTTTTTCTAGTGAGAGACTCCCTCTCCAGCTGGAGAGGAAATCAACATTCAACAAGTTAATTTAAGACAGTAAAAATGTACCATTTATTGCAAGTAAAGGTGTGCACACACAGAGTGTGAGTAACACAGCTGTGAGTGTCCATCCCAAATCCCAGAGATGTGACCCTCTGCAGCTCTGCTCCCAGTGGATACCTTGCTCCACCTGCAAATGTATGGGATACTAGGGCTTGAAATTGCTCTATATCTGTTCATTTCAATATATATGAACCCAAGTAAAGCCTCAGACCTGGGTACCACAGCATCAAGAAATCATCTCAATAGTCAAAAGTTTCCTTCCTAAATTTGATCCATTTCTCTTTGGTTTTTACCATCTTTCCTTTCTCACTCAAAGCTACCCTGAATAATAGTGCATCTTTGAATTTGAAATCTTAGACTATTTAGAATTATTTGTGAGTAGTCCCCATGTACCCTCTCACACTGTTATGAACTTGCCCAGTTGATGGTCTTGTGAGCACAATTTGTGGGCAGGATTGCTTCCCCCCTGTACTCGAGGCTGGTTTTGGTACAGCTTTCTGTAATTTATGTCTCTCTGTTTTAATGAATTTAGGGCACCCCTGCCTCACCAGAATATTTCAGTCTCTACTGATTTTTGGAATTTTCCCGCTGAACTTAAGGTTGTCAGTGGAGATGATGGGAAGCAGGACATACAACACTTTTAATCCCACTGTTACCAATCCGTGCTGTAGGTAACTAAAACCACCTATGTGTCAGCCTCAAGGTGAAGGTAATAAATCTTGCTCATCCTTGGGACACTTGGCCAAGTGACTGATTAAAACCAAATCTTCACAGAAATTTTTCTCTCAGCAACTGGCCCATAAAACCCCAAATCAATCCTTTTTTTTTTTCTTTTTCTTTCCAGTAGAAGAAAGCTGTTGGTTCCCTGAGAAGACTTGAATGTTCTCATTTTAAACCTCTAGCACTACTCTTCACTGCTGGTCTCTTTACCCTGCAGGTATTCAGTTCTGCTGAACACCTGGGCTGCACAAGAATGAGAATTAATTTGGTTTTGTCTCAATGCCATTAGGCTGCAGGTGTCAGTCTACAGACAGTTTCTGGAGAAGGCATGTCCTGGCCCAGGAGAAAAAGCAGGAGCAAGCAGCAAGGCTGCCAGCAAAAGTGCTTTTTGGAGGCAGACAAGTGGCTGATTGGCACTGCTGGGGAGGCAGGGGAGTGTTTGGGTGGGAAAAGAAGGTATTGAAACAGAGAAGAGGTTTTAACTGCAAATGTGCAGCAGGCATGAGGGAGATAAAACACTGCTTAAGAAATTGTGTGATTTAAAAAATACATTATTTGGCTGTCAAGTGAATTATAGAGGACAAAGGGAGATTATTCATTAGATGCATCATAGCGACAGGACATAAAGGATTAGACATGCTGTGTGAGCCATAAAGCTTTCACCAAGCAGGGAAAGAGTAATGATCTTGGTTTTATTGTGCTGTTTTCAGGCTGACAAAGTTCTAATTTTGTTCCAAAAATGAAGTTATGAACCAAATAGAAAGGTCTCCTAAACTGTGTATGTTTGCTTCTGTGATGGAATTGACTGTGCATGAGACAGTTTGGTAACTCTCTGTCTGAGGTGTAGAGAAACCTCATGCTTCATGGTGATGCCTTGAGAGGCTTCCTAGAAGCAGAGACTAGAGAGAAATAAGGGAATAAAGGTGGGTATTTATTGGAAAGGCCTTCAAAGGTACCCCTGGGGAGCCAGAGGCTGCTCTCAAAAGGGACCCCAAGGTGGACGACAGGTCACGAGTTCTTCACACTTTTATAGGTTTGGTTCATTTGCATATCAGGGTTAATTCTCCAGTTAAAGCTTCAGTTAATGATGTAATTCCCCTCAGCTTGTTCCCCTTAGAGGCTTTTGGTTTATACATTTTGGGCCTAGGATGGTCTGAGTGTCCTTGGAGAGCAGACCTGGAGAGGCTTTGTTGTGTCTGCCCAGCATGAGAGAGCAGAAGTGAACAGGCTACAGGAAACTTCAGAGTTACACACCAGGCAGTACAGGATTTGAAAAATATAGAACTTTAAACCTAAGGCATCAATGGGATCCCAAATAATTCCTGGAATGAATGCAGCTAAAATTCCTTCCTATCAATTGGCTTTCTGCCTGTTTTTATTTGCTCCTGCAGCACCCCCTGTTAGTGCAGGATGAACTCCCAGTGACTTGCAAGAACTGTCAGTCAGACCACAGCCTCTCGTGGGAGGAGGGCTGTATATGATGTGCCTCTGCTGCCTCTGGCTTCTTCAGCCCAGAGTCAGGAAATGCTCTCCAAAAAGTGCCTTGCCTGCCTCTCAGCCCCTCTCTTGTGAGTCCCACAGGTACATGGTCATCCATCAGCCATGGGGAAAGTGCTGCTGCCTCCTCTTGGGGCTGTGCTACTCCAGCACCACTGACCTCAGCCAGCCAGAAACATCCAGCTTGCCTTTCACACACATGCCAAGCCCAGTAAAACCAGGTGAAGGCTCCGTGTCAGGCTGGGAGTTCCTCCTAAGAGAGGAATGGCCCGGCTTCAGCTGGGATACAGTTAATTGTTCTTAGCAGCTGGTACACTGCTGCTTTGGATTTAGGATGAGAATAATGTTGATAACACACTGATGTTGTAATTGTTGCTCAGTGCTGCTCAGGGACCAGCTGGGCACAGTTCAGCAGGTGGTGAGAAATTGTGCTGTGCATCACTTGGTTTACTTCGGCTTTATTCCTCTCTTTCTTTTTGTTATCTCCCTTTTCATCATCATTATTAATGTTGTCATTATTATCATTTACTTTATTTCAATTATTAAACTGTTTGAATCTCAATCCACAGGTTTTACCTTTTTCTGATTCTCCTTCCCACCACACCAGGGCAGAGGGGATGGGGTGAGCAGGCAGCTGCCTGGTACTTGGTTGCCATCTGGGGTTAAACCATGACAGCCAGGCACTTCTATTCTATTGCTTCATATTTACTGTGACTTGGACAGCCCCTTGATTGGCTGTGGGGGTAACTTTAAAAATAAATTCTACAGCATTTTGTTTACTAGAATGTCAAATTCTGCTCCTTTACAACACTCAGAACGAGGTAGATGGTGGGGAATGTAAAAAATACACTTAAATCCCTTCTGTAAGCAAAATTCAAAACTCAGAGGAGGAATTTAACCTCCAGAGCTCACAAGAAGACAATGTAACAGTGTGGTCACCTACATTTTTTGAGTCATTCACTGTTTTGAATCACTCTTACGTGATTCACACAGGCTGAGTGAAAATGCAGACCTGACCTCCTAGCTGCTGTCTTTTCTCTCTTTTTTTTTTTCTTTAAGCTTTCCCCATTTTTCTTAATTCTCTCCCTTCAGTTCTTTAACAGCAATTTTATCTCAATCTCCAAACTGAAGTTAACAAAGAGAAGGATATATTAACTACACAATCAACATATAAAGGCTGTGACACATGAATGAAGCACCAGAAAGATAAGGAGATAATAAAAGGAAGTTATTCTGATTTATAAGTACTGGATAATTGCATTTTCATACCCTCTAAGCAATTTGAAGGCTAGAAATGCACTTGAAAGAAACTTCACAAAGGTATCTTATGCTTGCTCATTGGTACTTTCATTAATGTTCATGCCTTTCCCTTCTCATGAGTTCCCACTTATGATAACCTTAATTAAATCAGGAAATTTTGTTAGCAGTTCCTAAGTGTATTATCTTCCTCTTTGGGTGGCACTTTACAATTAAATTTCTTAGACTGTATTTCTCAAAATTATCTGTTGCTTCCAGTAGCATATTCTGATTCTTGCTAGCAAGTCCTGTCAGCAGCTGAAGCAAGTTCTTTCTCACTGGATTTTTTTTATTATTATTTTTGGTGAGACAATATTGCATGAAAACAAAATAGGAAATAAATATTTCTAAGCTTGAGCCACAAAAAACTTCAGCAGATCCTTTCTTCATCCCAGTGAAGAAAGGGAGAAACAGTGAATGTGTTAACATTTACTCTTCAAGTGGGTCCCCTCTCTCGTGCTGAGCCTCTTCTTCTCTGCCTTAACTAATATTTCTTCATGAAGCTTTTCATCAAACACAAAAAAAAAAAAAAATAAGGTCTAGTGCATCATGTTTTGGAAAAAAACCCCATCAATCTCTTCTCCAGGAAAGAGATCATGTTTATCTTTAGTAATTTTATTCTATACTTCATCCCTCATTCTTTTGTGTCTAGGTTTGCACTTATTCTTGCATTCCAGCTCCGTTCTCAATCCTCCATAAAGTCCTACTAATTAAATGCCTTTCTCAGTCACTTCTTTCCACTATCTTAAATATGGATAAGCCAAGGAAAGGTCATCAGCTTCAACTGCTCTTTTAATACAGAATGGAGCCAGCTATAAAACAAAGCCCAGATAAAATCAAACCAAACCTGGAAGCATTGAGCTGAAAAGAGATAATTGCTTGGCTGTACCCAACAGAACACAAAAGTGCTGAATTTAACCCTGAAAATGAAACTGAGAGGATTATTGGCAAGGACTTGATGAAAGAAAATGCTGTTGATAATATTGATCGGACTTGGCACTTTTTTCCTCCAGAAAATGCTTTACAAACACTAATTAAACAGGGTATTTCACAACCTGTAGGTCTCTTCTAGTAGAGTTTTTAAGCTTTGGTGCTTCTGTGATATCTGGCCAAAGACTAAGCAAAGTATAGCAAAGCTTGTTCTGGTGGAAAAATGGACTCGTTTTAATCTCGTGGCCAGTCTTGGTGTGTGCCAATGTACTCTGCTTTATCAAACAGCAGTCAGCACTTCTTAATGGAGGTGCATTTGTTCTTGCCTAATTGGGCATTAAATAGGGGTAAAACATCATATTCACTCCTAGTCCTCGGGTGGAAAGGTTGGGAAGGAGAAGGAGAGGTGCTGGCAGAGAGACAGGGCAGTTCACATCCTTAGCTTTGCTGAGGTTTTGGGGTTTTTTTTTTTTGATTAAAAAATGGGGCTCTGTCCATTACTGTGTATCCATGGAGGAGTCTGGAGGACCCATCTAAGGTGTAAGCACTGCTGAAAGCCACAGGAGTGTTGCTGTCTCTGCAATCTTCACTCTTCCATCAAGGGAGTCCCTACAGGGATGATCACGAGATTGGCCTGTAGATGAGTTGAGCGCAGTTCCAGTTACTAATAGTGAATAATAATAATAATAATGAAATAACTGTTACCTTTGTCTACAGTCACATCTGTCACATGCATCACTGATATGGAGCCCCTCAGGATCTGGGCTGAACTTCACAATATTCTTTTTTTTTTTTTGTTATTAATCATTAGCAATAGCTGGACAGTTATGATTAAGCAATTGCATTGTGAACCTTGTGCACTTGGCTAATCTCCTGTTTCAAGGGAAAGGGGAGACAGCCCCAAGATGAATGGGCTGTGGACCAGAGCCAGCAGGAGTGAAGTCAGCAGAACTGAGCAGTAACTTGGGGAAAGGTGATTCTGGCAGTGGGAGACCACAACCAGCAACCCACTGACCACCTACTTGGAACAGACCCCGGAGTCAAATGGAGGGAAGAACTGTGCATGCAGAATAATTAGCATGAGAAATGAGAGATATCAACAACCAAATAGGGGGCTGAGTACTGATTAATAAAAATTATGCAATCTGTAACCAATGGATGCTGATGCCTTTGTTAAAATGTTTAATTAGTGTACAGTTTGGATGATCAGGCGCCAGCCTTTTGTGGGTTACCACCCAGCTCCTACTTTTCATAAACTAGGAAAAAAGTATTAGAAATACCTTGCCTTGGTGTGTGAATTGATGTTGAGCACCAGGTAACTAGCCCACACTGGGGACAACATAGCTAAAGGCAGAGGAAGCCTCAGTTTTAGTTTCTGTCTCCATCTCTCATACTGACTGTGCAGCACAGCAGCTGTTTAACACAAAAACCCCAGTGGCAGTTCTTCTTTGTGAGGGATAAATCACCAAGCCTCACAGGTTTTGAAATACTTGGTAGTGCACACACTGTCCTTACAAAGCTCTCAGGCATCAGGTATTTCTTCACTTTGACCACCAGTGTCTATCTTCCATCTCCAACTTTTCTCTCTTTGCCCTTCACAGAGATGTGAAATGAAAAGAGGGATATATTTTAAAGTGATAGCATCAATGTTCTTTGCCCTGATAAATAAAATTGACCTTTCATTTTAGGTAGAAAAAAGCTGCTCTGCATGATCTTGCCTTGCTGTTGTGCCAGGAGCAGCCTCAGCAGTGGTCCTGCCCTGGTGCCATAGCAGGAACCACAACCTCATTGTTCTTCAAGTACTGAACACCTCAAAAACCTCTACAGTCTTGTGGTTTGATGAAGACTTTGAGAAGAAGAGAGAAATCAGGAGTTTTACCTGGTACCAGTCTTCTCCAGAGGTGTGGCAACTGATTCCACACCCCTGCCTCATTTCTGCAAAGAAAAAAGGCAGCAGTGAGGTGTGGGACCTCAAACCTGTGTGGTTGCACCTCAACCTGTGCCAGGTGGACTGGTGTCGAGGGAAGAACTACCAGGGAAGGGGGAAGAAAGCAATCCCATTTCGGGTAGAAATCTGCCCAAATGCTAGCTGCAGTCCCAGTTAGTGTGTTTGTTTCCCAGGCTCTAATAAAACCCATCTGTATGCAATCACTGCTGGACTAAATTGAGAGAGATTTGGTGAACACATGGCTAACCAGGATTTAGAGTGGAGAGAGCCTGCAGGAGCTCACAGCTCCTGCCTCTGCTGGGGTGAAGGCAATGTGGGAAGCCAAGCACAAGACATCAGACACAGCTGACACTGATACTGTGCCTCGATTGTCACAACCCATTCATTTTCAAGCATTTTTCAGTTTAGCATAGCTTATTAGAAGCAGAAGGTGTTTAAATCCAGATGGTGTTATTTGGTTTTAAATGTCCTTTCAAGGGGAAGGGTTCCTTCCCAGTGCATGGTTTTCCAAGTGTGGTACAAGTAAAGTAAACCCAGAAAGATTTGGAGAAGGGTAATGATGCCTTTTCCTGGTCTTAAAATCAAGAGGCAAACACAGTCAGAAGGGAAAAAGGGGGTTTACCTTGGTACTTATTTTAAGGATCCTCAGGTGCACCACATCCAGGTCAAATGCACCTCCATGCACACCCCAATGCACACCCACCAAAGATCTGGTATAACATTATAGGTGTTACTAATTAGCACACCTATCAAAGATTCCCCAGTGAGAGGCTCAAGTGAGCCCCCCCTCCCCAAGGTACCTTCCCCTGGATGGTTCTATCTCAGTTTACAAAATGTGTTCTGGAGAGGACCTTGGGCTCTGGGCACTCTGATCCCTCACTGCAAAGCTTCTAAAATGTTCAGTCTCCAAGCTTGACAAACAAGTCCAAGCATGCAGGCAAAACCACTAAGAACACAGAAATTCTAAAGAAGTATAACAGGGGTATAAAAGACAAAAGTCATCATGGCATCAGTAGCCTAAAGAATGGCATTCCAGACAGGACTAATTAAACAGGCTGTGGCTTCTCAACATCAGTTAAGGCAGTAAGATGGGAAAGGTTCATTTGCTGGTCCTCGTAGAGCAGTGTCACGAGGCACCCCACAAAGCTGCTGGGTGGCAGGTTTAAAATGAAAATAATGAGGTATTACCTCATGTGGTTGGTAATTCAGTTGCAGAACTCATTGCCACGGGAGAGCCATCATTCAAATGGCTTCCAGGAGAAATGAGCTCAGTCAGGGAAGAGGGGTCTGCCAGGACCTGGTCACAACAAGAGGTGTTCACACACATGTTCAGGGGCCACAGAGAGGGTGCTTTTCATGGCAGTATTGCTGCACATCCTCCTGCTTCTTCCACCAGCCCCTAAAACATCCCACCAGCTGCCAGCTGGGGAGCTTTGGTCTAATCCAGTGCTGCTCTTGCTGTGCAAGGATTCCTCAGCCCAAGTCAGGGGAGTGATGCTGAGCACTGCATGGTCCCTGTGCAAATAACTGGACTACGTGACATGTGCAGAGTAGAGCTGGGTGTTGCAAGAATATGGGGACGTAGTGAGACAGATATAGAAATCTTGTAGTGAGATAAAGCACTTAATGAGCCTGCCCACAATGAAGTATCAGCATAAAAGGGGACTAAGGGCTTTCCTGGTCTCAGGCTTGTGGTGGTGCTGTCCCTCAGAGAGTTGGTGCAAAGTAGCTGTGTGATGCTAGAACAGGAAAATGAGTTTTGTAGTAATCACGAACCAGAGAGGAAAAAACCCAGTATCTTTTAATGTAGGATAGCAGAAATACACTCAGTATTTATTATGATCCCTTTAATCTAAACAGGATCTGAATTTTATGTTTTGGAAGAGAGGGAGTGATCAGACATAATTCCAGTGCAGCTGCAGACAATGCTCTTTTGTGGCTGATTATCCATCCATAATTCAGGACAGTGAATTCAGCCTTTTCAGTTTTGCACAGCCCATTTGCTTCCAGACTGCTTCTGTTTACCACAGTATTTTAAGTGGAAGAAACCATGCCTGAAGGTAACATCTCTGCAGTCTTACCCAGGTGTGTGTTGGCTACCCTCAGTGTGTGCCCCCAGGTACCAGAGTAGTGGGGACAGCTCCTGCCTGGGACCTGGGAAATCAGCATACAGCTGGCTCCTCAGCTTGCTGTCAAGGTGCACTTCATTCCTGTTGTTGAAACCTCTCTTGTGTGCAGGAAAAGCAATCCCCATTTCTTATGCTGCAAGGAAAACACCAGCTGGAGAGTCTGTGTGGCCTTGTGGTTTTGAGGTTTGTGTTGCCCCGAGAATACTGCAGTCTTTAGGTTTAAAAAAAAATAAATAAAAAAAAAAAATGGTGGCCCCAGTGCATTTTTTGAGATGGCAGACCCCAGGCTGTGTGATTTAGATATGATTTTCAGATCCTGGGATACTGAATTACAGTGTTTCTTTTCCATGTCCCAGGTGTAGTTGGCATCTAGACCAGCACTAGACATAGTCAGGATGATCTGCAGCTGCTCTTACTTTACCTCTGCAGAAAAAGTTTTCTAATGATGCCAAGATGCTGACTCAGCATCTGATTTTTACATGCTTTTTTTTTTCAGGAAATACAGCAGGGTTTTTCAACCAGTTGGCCTCATCCTCCCTCCTGGCCTTGAAAAGCTGTGAATCTGAAACACAGAAGATGAAGAAGGATTTCTGCTTGTATCAAGACAAGCCTTTTATTTCTCAATGTCAGTATTTCTAATTTACATTTACTGCTTGGGGGTTTGGAGATGATGTGGAACAGCAACTCTGAACCCTCCCTCCACATATGTTGGGACAAGCAGCTATTTATAGCTTTTGATTTGCTATTGGAGGAAGAACCATAAATATTCCCTACTTCAGCAGGAAAACAGTTCCAGCCCTGTAAAAAAAAGAACCTCAGTACACAGGAATGGCATAGGATTTGGGCTGCATTGATTATGCTGTTTCAGCTGAGATTTGCCTGTTTGAACTTTCTGGCACTGATACAGTCTGGTGTTCATTTAGAGGTAGCACAGCCCTATGGGGCCAGTTGTTAACTTTGCATCATTAACAGGATGGTGTGCAAAAAATTCTCTGTGAGAACAGCCCCACTCCTTGGCTTTATGCTCCTGCATAGTCTAGGAGGAGACCTAAAACTCACTGATGTGAAAATTTGCAATGTATTATTACACCTTTGGGGACGTGATAGTAATTTGTGATACCACACCTTTTAACCAGTCATCTGCGATGAGGAGAGAGGGAAAAGGGCTGTAATTGTTCTGCATGTTTGTTAAAGGATCATTTCACCATGTATTTGATAAAATACAATCCTTCATGATGGTGTATGATTTCACAGTGTTAAAAATAATTATCAGAATAGCTTTTTACAGTGTTTTTTTATTTTAACGTAGCTGGGTAGGTGTTTCATATGCAGTTTATTGATGTTGTATTTTTGATGTCTCCAAGGGGGATATGGAATTGCTCTTCCCTGGTCATAATTTCTCAATACATTTACTCACACAGTGCACCTATTCTCGGTATTTCTGTTGCATGCAGTTCCAGTGAAAATAAATGTTCTTAATTCCAGCCAACTGAAATGCAAACAGTATGTTAAATTAAATATAGTTACTCATTTTTAAAGGTCACTCCTGTCTTTTTATTAGTGCTATTTATTTCCTCGAACCCATTTCACATTCAGATCACTAAAATGAAGAGCAGTGTAACCCAAAACAGTCAGAGCAGTGGCTGGTAGTGGGAAGGAGAATTCTGGCACAGGTGGCTCCTTGGTCCCAAGTGCAGCCCCCCATCCCTTGGGCTCTCCCTCAGCCAGAGAGGTTCCTGTGTCTGCAGAGACCTGCCCAGCCCTCTGTGGGTCTTCTCATCCTCTCGAGATACTTGTTTTCTGCAGTGCTGTGCACAGGTTCTGTTGTTCCTTACAGACCTCTGCTCTGAGCTGTATGGACTGCAAAAAGCTTTGAGATTCCAAGCCAAATGGAGATTCACATCCTGTCTGATTCTCCTGAGCCCTGTATCCTAGGGCATGGTTAGCTCCTGGGAAATGACAGCAGCTCCAAGTAAGGATGGGAAGCCTCTGAATGTTGAAACAAGGCTCAAGGCAGCTGATTTTTTTTTTTTTTTTTTTTTGCAAATA
>VXAC01003633.1:1156030-1224959 GCA_013399225.1 Rhipidura dahli
TTTCCTTTCCTTTCCTCCTGCTCTTCTTACCAACACTACCGATATTTTCACTTGCATCCATTGAGGGAAGGGAGGAAGAGCTCTGAAACTTTGTACATGACCTTGGGTTGTTCTCTGGAATCACGTTCTGTCATAGTGTGATGCCTTCCAGCAAAACCATGACTATTATTATTATTATTATTATTTTTATTATTATTCCTTCCAGTTGCAGCTAGCATACATTGAGATGATGCCAGTTTCTGTACCTATCAGAAACTGACACCAAGTCTGGCTGCTCTCCAGCAGAGCTTGTTCAGTGCTACTGAGAGCTGGGTCCAAATCATTCCAGCCAAATTTGAGCCAGCAGCAAAGAAAAAACACAATATTATTTTCCAGCTCAGTATGATGCAGTCAATTCTGTAGATTCCTGGTCAAAATAATATACATGTTGACACCTATGAGCACACATCACAGCACAGCTTTCCAAAATACTCATGAAGAAATTTCATGTACTTTTGAGGAAGCAGTTACCTAAATTGTTTTTCAGAATTCAGACAGTACATCATGATTTCCTTGTTCCTATTTCTTTCTCTGCCTTAATTCTATTGGCCTAGCTAACTTTTTAGAGCTCACTTTGAAAAATCAGGTTTAAATTGGTGCTTGTTGCCCTCTCCCCTGTTTGTTTCAGAGCTGAAAACAGGAGATTCACACATCCCTCCTTGGGAAGCTGCTAGGAAACAAGGAAATATTGCTGCTGCAGTTTCCCAGCCCCTGAAATGACAACAAGTCCACTTCCATATCAGTGCAAAGCCCAGCCTGTTAAATCCCCATCCCAGGGGAAGGCATTTTCTCCCCTAGGGGTGCTGGGATGGGAGATGGAAGGATCAGGGACCACAGCTTGCTTGTGATGGTGGCACAAACCATGTGAGCTTTTGAAGCCACCCCCTCTGCTGTGCCCATCCCTTGCCTGTGGCCTTACCCTGAGATTTGAAACTCTGCAGGGTGGTGGCCACTTTGCTGTCACCCACATCCATCAGGGAGCTGCAGCTGTGCTGGGCTAGAAGTGGTGCTGGTTATTAGAGAGCCAGCTTCACTCTTTGGAGTAACTTCAGCCTGCTGGCTTAAACTCTGTTTACAGCTAAGCCAGTGATGTGCAGTTAAAGAGAAGAGCCCAGGAGGTTTTTACAGAGGGGAAACAGATGGTCCCCAGTTGGAGCACTGCAGCCACGGGAGTCAAGGACTTTCTAGATGTTTCATAAGGCAAAGATCTTTCATGTGCATAAATAAGCATAATATATGCTGTTATAGCTTCATATCTGATATAAGGAGAGAAGAACATTTTTTATGTCCTGTGCCATGAGTGCAAAATTGCTGACAAGAACCTCAGCAGCAATTCACAGAGGAGCAATGCCTTTGTCCCAGTAAAACCATCATGGGCAGTGGGGAGGGACACTTAGTTCCTGTTTTCAGTTCCAATGTTGCAACAACATTCAGAGACACCAAAAATTGTCATCCCTCTGGCTGTCTTTAGCTGTGGCTGTGACACACAGCTGCTCTGCTGGGTGCAGTGACTCTGTGCAGCTTGGACACTGCCTGAGGGGCAGGGTTTGGTGCTGGCTCACTTCCTCTTGGAGTCAGGATGGTTCACAAGGCAGCACAATCATTTTATGTCCACAAGGTAAGAAAAAACTCATCTTCACTCAGACAATAAATTGTAACTTAGTCTTTCAATCAGGTGTTGAAAGCAGTGCCAGAAGCCAGAACTGGGGATGGCTCAGGATTCCTTTAGAAGTAAAAATTTGAATCAAGATCTATCATCCTGCTGCCCTGACAAAATTTAGCATTTAATGGTGTTTTGCTCATGCAGGTGTCAGCTGGTGCCTTTCCCAACCAGCTGGCAACATAAAAAGCCAATGTACCCAACAGAGCAGCTCAGGAGTGCTGATGTTTAAACGATGGCATGATGCTAACAAAAATATGGAAGAATATCCCAACAGTATCTGTTCTTTTTCATAATTGATTTGCTTGCCTCTAATAATGTTAAATAGCATTCTCATGTGAAAAGTTTCATGTCCAACAGCTTAGGGATATTTTACAGTTACATTGCTACTTCTGGATTGTGCATTTGTAAGAACCTGGAAATAAAAAGGGGGCTCCACCATAGAGGATGTTTTAATTGCTCAAGGGTAAATTGACACAGTTGGGAAGCAGATCCATCTTCCATCAAGTTCTTTTGTGCTATGGAAAACCAGAAAGCTTCTGGATGTGCAATGGAAAATTATTTAAAAAAAAAAAGAATCCATGCAATTTATTATTGCCTCATTCCAGAGAACCTTTAATGGATAATGGTAATCTGAGAGGGTATTGTACCCTGGCTGTGCCAGCTACAGTGGAGGGATTAGCCAAGACCTGTTTGCAAAAGTGACACTTCTCTGATTTTCAAATCTGTCTGAGATATTTATACACTAAAGAGCTGTGAGGTGCTGATACTCTTCTATAGTAGTGGAGGGTTTCTCCATTGAGAATGTGAGTCCTCTGCAGGGGGACAGAAATGCCCCACACCCCCTGGAGGTGCAGCTGAAATTCAGTGTCTTCCCAGACTCTTTGCTGAGAGGTCGGGGTGCAGCAGTGCAGGTTTGGTTTCTGATCCAGTAGGAGTGCAGGAAAAATTCACTCATCCTTGGGAGCACAGAGCCAGGCAGATCCTCTCCGAATTCTCTGCGTTATGGGATGGACTCTCTCACCTTGGTTTTAGCACTTGTGCAAAGCTATTGGCAAAGTCCTCCTTTGGACTGCTTTGGGCATCCTCTTCATCAGTTTGCAAAAGTGATGACTGGCACTGGAGCAGGCTCAGAGAAGATCTTCCAAGATGCTGAAAGGAAATGAATGAAAATGCATCACACAGGAAAGGATAACAAGTGTGGTTTGCTTAGTCCAGAAGAACAGGGGTGGGAGAAGGTCTGGTTGTCTATGAACACACCAGGTAAACAAACATCCTCATTCAGAATAAAGCAACCCCAAGAGGATATTGCAGAGATCTCATCAGCCAGCTGAGATGGAGAAAGCTGAGAGGACCCAAACCCTGCTTGGGAAGTGTACTAATTTTCCCCATTTAGTGAAGAGCAGATGGGAGAAAAGAAGTTTGTCAGTCAGTTGGACAAGACACAGAACTTTATGACTCTTGGCTCCAGATTTTATCTCATGGTGCATTTTATCAGTAGAGGTTTGATGCCACTAACATGAGCAGGATTTTATAAGCAGCAGCTAACTCAATAAACACCCTTTCCTCCTATGGGGACAAGTCCTGGAGCTCTTTCAGTCCTCAGGACTGCAGCAGGATTTTCTGCATTCCTGCCACGTTCCTGCTGGGAAGCATTTGTCATGTGGAGTCCCACCACCACTGTTTCAAAGCCAAGTCCAGAATCCTTCTGGGAACAAAGTGACCAGAAGGCACCACTCTCCCTGGCATCTTCCTGAAGCAGATCCCAGATTCTAGGTGGCCACAGGAGGGACCAGGGACTTCCAGTCCTCGTGTGCTTGTCCTAAATATGTGCAATTAGGTAAAGTTAGGTAGGTGTGGGAAGGGTTATCACCAGGAAAGCTGCTGTGTGAGAGGAATAGGGAATGGACCACGAGCTGGTGCTGCTGAAGTGTGTCAGCTGAAATGCCAAATGGTGATTTGCTGTGCTACTTATCTCGATACCCTGGTACGAAGGGAAAATTACATTCCCCAGGAAAAGCAGGGGTTTTGTAGCCTGGCAGGGGTGCAGCACCTGGAAACAGGTGTTTCCAAAGGGCTTCTTCTGTCAGCTCACTTCAGATGAACTCTGCAATGCCAGGTGCTGCTTGCAGACTACTGAATAGGTGCCTGCCAGAGAAACACAAGGCACTTTCCAGGTGGCAATAAATGTGATTTGTGATGGGAAAAGAATGGAGTACCTTCTCTTTCACTGCCACTGAAACCTGAAACATTCACTGAAATCAAGACTTTTCCTGACAATTCCACAGCTGAACCAAGCTCAGAAGGTTTTTAAGGGCTATCTTGCAATGTTTTAAACTTACTTCAACAGCAATAAATGTGCCCATGCAAAACATCTTAAATGACTCCTTGAGAATCAGAAAAATTACAACAGAGAGAAAGCCCAGGATTCATCAGAAACGCTGCGGGACCTTACAATATCAAAGAAAAATATTCTGCTTTCAACATCTGCCCCCACCTTCCCCCATTAAAGTAAAAGTAATTTAAGACCATGGTCTTTGTTCCTGGTAGGTAGCCAAGGCAGGGTAAATGTATTAAATAAAAACAGTCTTTGGAATTAAATAGTGCTCTACCAGTACATACAAAATATCTGGGACAATCTTGCATTAAGAACAGTAGTGCTGTGACCATATTCTGACTGACTCAGTGTAGGAGCCTCCATAATCACCTCCCCTTCTCTCCTGGAGCCACCTCCCAGTCCCTCCCAAAGCAGCTGAGGTGGCGACACAGTGACAGACCTGTGGCAGTGGTGTCGCTACGATGATAGCAACAAAGCAGCCTTCATGCAGGTTCTTCTGTGTGAATTTATCTGGCGTGCTTTGCCTAATCAGCCAAGGATGAGCTGGCAAAAACTTCCCACTCAGGACAAATTAACCAAGTTACGGAGGAGAAAGCAGCGCCTGATGCCCAGCCCTGATAAAACGCAACGCCATTCAGCTGGGAGGCAGCGCAGGTTCCGAATTTGCTCTGGCACTTCAGCTGCTCGCCAAGAAGGCGATAAAGCGTTTTGATCGAGGGCTTAATTTCGTGAAGGTGCTCGGGTGAGCAGCACTGCTGCCCTGCCCGTTTAGCCGCTCACCTGGGAGGAAATTGTTGTGCTGCACCCAGAAGGGAGGCTGGCTGTGTGAGACACGGTGCTGGACCCTGCAGGGTGCACAGCACGAGGGAAACCTCACACACAGCAGGGTATGTGAGGAGAATACTGACCCGCTCTTAAGATGAAACAATTTTGTTAAATTGCTGCAATATCAAGTTTGACAACTTGTTAGACTGGTGCCTGATGGAGAAAGTATATAAAGGTAATAATATAAGGAAAGTGAACAGTTTGATAAGGGACAGGAAGATTGCTGGGGTGCTGTAACTGAGTTTCAAGCCCACTACTCTCTCACTACCCACAGCACATCTGTTCTTTTCACTTTGTTATCCAGGGGATACCATTAGTAAATGGAGTTTGCAATGTCACCCAAATTAACTCTAAATTTAGAAGAAATTCCAGTTCTGTGAGGACTTACACAAATATACCTATCTGCACCAAGGAAAAGACAGCAGGGGGTACACACAATGTGGCTGTTTCTCTGAGGCATTGTTATCACCGAAGACTTTATTACACCAGGAAATAAATCACCTCTTTTACAGTTAATAAAATCTAGGATGTAGCTCTTTGCTATATCTCTCCAAGAACAAAATGGGTCAGCAAATGGTGTGTAACACTATCAGTTGCCCTTTAGTCTTCATACAGAAGCTGGATTGGTCAATGTATCTTTCCAAAAAGATTAACATGTAGGAGCATGTGAATGTAAATATTAAGCTTGCCTTAATTTTAGGCAATTGGTAGATGTCACTGTTTAGGAGCTCTGAACAGATATTATGGATATTCTGGAAATATGAGCTGTTTATAAACTTTAAAAAATATTTCTAATCCATTGAATGTATAGCTCTCAAACATCACTATTGTTTAAAGAGGAGGATTTCCAGCTTTTCCCTTTCCATCTTATTTGTACAAGCCAGGCATGTTCTTCCTGTCCTCACAGCTTGCAAACAGGTTACTCCTTTTGTACTACGTTTTCTCTTTGCTGACCAAAGTTTTCACCTAATTTTGACCTTATGTCCTTGTGGCTATAAATCCATATCTTCTTCAGCACCGTTTTCCCTGGCAGCAGGTACCAAAGGGGAAGGTTTCTTTTCATTCTGTAATTTTTCTGCCCTCAATGGTCTCTGTCTATGGAGGAAATTGGACTTTTATTTCTGTGTTTCCGTGGGAGCTGAGGTGAAGAGCAGCTTCAGCAAATCATCCTAACAGCTTATTATTTCCAGTCCTCCTACATGAGCTCTCTGCTTATGTAACTTCGTAGAGGATGCATTTCAAGCCAGTACAGTCAGTGTGCCCATCAGTGTGATGCTTTTCCTTGCCTTGGTGTGACCAGGGTGGCCTGGAGCACACTGAGGGCATCGTTGGCACTGTGGGGTTCCACAAACACAAATACAAAGTGCCTGGGAAAGGGGAGGAGTGGCTGTGGAAGAAAACAGAGGCAGAAGCATGGCAGCACCACCCTGACTACCAGCAGTGGATCTTAAATTAGCCACGAGACAAGAGGATTGAAGGCAAGCTGCCTTTATGAATATTGATGTTCAATGGATCTTCTCTTTTAAAAAAGATTTTTATTTCCCCTTTCCTCAAAATGTTCAAGACCACAGGACGACAGCATGAACCACCTGCAACGTGTGCCCTTCTCCTTTTCTATCATTTCCAGAAGATCTTTGATATTGTCCCCATGAAGATGTGAACACACTCAGAAGTACTTGATAACAGGGCCAAGTACAGACCTTTGTGCCTCTGCCTTGACACCAGCATAACCTCACCTCTGTGAGATGGCCTCAGTGAGGGCCAAGTGCAGGCACAGCCACAGGAATAACAGAGAGGTGAGAAAATATAGGAAAAACTGTAAAATAGATGAGCATGCCTGGTGGAGGTGTCACCAATCACTTCAGCTTGTCACCTTTGGAGTTTGCAAGGACCCCATGCAAAACACCAGGTGTGTTCATAGCCTTGCACCCCCCTGGTGTCATTGCTGCCTGCAGGATTTGGGATGTAAAAGTGGAGCCTGAGCAAAACCAGTGGTTTTTTTTCTCTGCAACGTTCTCAGCTGCTGGCTGGCAGGGATGTTTGTCATGCATTGGCAGTGTCTACCCTCATTTCCAGAATGATTCTACAGTCAGGAAGGTTTCCCTTCTCTCTCAAACTCACCTCTCATCTCAAAGTTGTTTCAACGGAGTCCTGCCAAATTCTGCACTGCTCCTCTGAAAGAGCAGTGTCCACATTTTGTCCCCTCCACCTGGATTTAGCTTCCATGTCAGTGTCATGGAGGCAAAGGCAGAATTAGACCTCAGATCTGATATTTGCATTAGACACAGAACAAGACTTCGTGTGCACAAAAGGATCCATTTTGTTGAAGTGCATTCATTTTTAGGAAGACAGTCATCAATTTGTATCTCAGCTGAAAAACTGTTTCAAGGGGTAGGTTGATCAGCTGTTAATGAAATTCCAAGTCAGCAAAAACAGCCACCAAACAAATCTTGAGAAAGTCAAGTTTTATTTTAGGACTCAGAAATAGTGTATTCCCCAGAGGAAGATTAGGTAATCATCAGAAAAACCCCAGGAACTTGCACTAAAGAATCAGTTGCAAGAATGGAACTTTTTACTGATCCCTTATTTTCAAAGAATACCGTGAATCTTGGAGGGAAAATAAAAATCACATTTTTCTCCCCTTCAGCTGGGTTTCTTTAATAAAAGATCTTTCAAGGAATGACTAAGAAAGAAAAAAGTTGAAAATGAAAATAGCCAGTTGATTAGGATCATTGCACACATCATGTGTCAGGATGCAGAGAATATCCTGAAATGAAGCAATGAGAATTAGAATCATAGAATGGTGTGGGTTGGAAGGGGCCTTAAAGATCATCTCATTCCAACCCCACTGCATGGACAGGGACACCTTCCACTAGACCAGGTTGCTCAGAGCTGCAACCCAACCTGGTCTTGAACACTTCCAGGGATGGGACATCCACAACTTCAATGGGAAACCTCTGCCACCCTCACAGTAAAGAATTTCTCCCTAATATCTAATCTAAACCTATTCTCAGTTTGAAGCCATTCCCTCTCGGACCTGTCACTAAAGGCCCTCATAAATTCTTTCTTTCCCACTTTCTTGTTGGCTCCTTTTGGGTATTGGAAGGCCACAATTAGGTCATCAAGCCTTCTCTTTTCCAGGCCGATCTAACCCAATTGTCTCAGCCTTTCATCAAAGGAGAGGTGCTTCTATGGCTTTCTCATTCAATGGCAACGTCCTTCAGAAAAATGTTCACGTTCTGTTTAAAACAATTTTGGTTAACAGGGCATTTTGCAATGCACAGGTACAGTATTTTGAGTAACTCCATCAAAGATGAGTGAAGCCACTTTTGCAATAAGAATATCCCAGAAGTATGAGTGTTTTCCAAGGGGAAAATTAAGTCAATGAAGCCTGGACTCCTTTGTGCTCCTGCCAGGAGGAGTTATTAAACACCATCAGTGGAGATAACGGCACCAGACTCTGATAACCGACCTACTGGAACAGTGATGGTGTCCTGTGGAGTATCACTTCTGGGATGATCACAACAGTCCACACACATGAATGACACACTTTCCATCAGTGTCTTTCATTAAAACAGCTGGGGCAGAGCAGAAAGCTCTGTTAACCACTGCCCTGATGGAACATTTGGAACAAACCACTGCCATTCAGTATCCCGGCACTGGCAGTGCTGATATAAAACATTGAGCAGCTGTACAAACTCCGTAGTTTGCCCTCAAAGCTGGTAATTATTTTTTAACTCTTTGTCCTATCTTTCTCCCATCCTCACAAAAAAAGGGTCCTGGTTTGCTTCCTGTTGTTGCTCTTGCCAAATATTTCCTTCCCTGGTGGCAGGAAGGAGGAGTGCATATGGCAGCTCATTTGAGAAGGTGCAAAAGATGTGAGAAGGAAATCCCCCTTCGTTCCCCATTTTTTTCTGGATGAACAATATTATAATTAAAAAAAAAAAAATCAGTAGAAAGTGCACAGTCCTGTAGAAGAGAATCCCTAGCATTTTCTTCAGGAATGTAGGAGAAAGCCAAACAGAGGATGGAAAGATATTGCAGAGCAGCAAGGAAACAGGGAGACAGGAGCAATAGGATTGCTTTCCTCATTGTAGCAAATTTCTTGGTGAAAACAAAATATTTATACACAGTGACTGATTATTGCAAGCAGTGCAGTAAAGGCCAAAAGAACCATCTGAAACCAGATATATTGAACAAAAGTATGCCAATACTCTGATACACATCATGTGACAATTCTTGGTCTCCATAGTAAAATCAAAACATCCCCAAAGATCTGTAGTATTTTATTGACAAAATATCCTGCTCTAAAAAAACCAAAACTATTCTGTCATCCCTCTCCTAAAATGTCTTATTGAATGAAGGAATTCTTTTGGGTCAGATGGATTCAGTTCACCTTGCTGTTCAGCCAGGTCTCCCTCTTCATTCCCTTATGTCTACAAAATACAGTATCAGGTAGGATACTTGTCCCACATCTGCAGGTCTGAACTGTGCACCTCTGATTTATAAAAGCTCAATCAGTGCCTCTCCAGACCAAAACTGCCACAGTTTCAATCAGAGGAGAAATGTCTGATTAAACCAACACCAAGGAAGAAATTCAGTGATGACTGTGGATCAAATTATTTGTACCTTGGCAGTTAGGTAAGGAAACCAAAAGATGCTCAGCTAAACGAGTCAGTTTGGCCTGCAGTTTGCAAATACAGAGTTCCTTATTTATAACTTATTTATAAGTTTTATAGCAAACTGTCCATCCATGATGTCTGCAGCAGCATCTCCCACTGCTTCTGCTGGGGTAGGAGATCAGCTCCCATGCTGATAAACAGCAGCTCCTCTGTCATTCATAATACATAACAAAACCAGTGTTTCCTTGTGCTTCTGGTTACAGCTCTGGTAACAGATGAAGACATTTGGAAAAATTTATATTCAGCCCTGGCAGTCAGTGTCTTTTAAATAATCTGGTCTGCTTCCACTCCTTTAAATAAACTTGCATTATTCATAGATCTAACACCAATCCCATGATTTAAGTGCTATACTGGAATTAAATCATAATAATTCTGGGGGGGTTGTGGTTTAGTGAAGACTTGAAAGGACTTGGTAATGCTTGCCTTTATCACCTCCCAGCAGCACCAAAATACATCTGGGCACAGAGCCACCAGAGTTGAGAAAATAACAGCTAGCACAGGATTTTGCTGCATAAGCTACTATGAGTTCCTTAATAATCTGTCTACCACAGAATATTTTAGACATCTTCCATATATTTGAAATCATGGGTGACCCAGCTCTAAGTGCTTAAAATATCACCTGAAGGACCCTCACCGTGCTTGACCACTTCATTCCTCAGGCACAGCAGGTCCCTTCTCTGCAAGTACAGAACTCACTGGTACAGAATCAAACATTTCCTTGGAGACTGCTCTGTGGCTGCAGAACAGATTCTTGCAAAAATCTGAGCACCATCTGAAATTCAGTATGCTCTCTTCAGAAAGCAAGGTGTCCTTCAAGGGTTTTTTTCCTAATAAAAACATGCACCACAGCCAAAAATGTATCTCCACAGTGCATGGGCAATGAAAACAGTGTGTGCATTTTTAAGGAAGGCAGGAACTACAAATGGCAATAAAGCATTGAAGGGCTTGGGTATTGCTAATTAATATCAATGGCATTAAAAGGCACAGCAAAACAGAATGGGTGACATGCAAACTTTTGGTGTTTGACCCCTGTTTTACCTCTCAGGACTCTTTTGTTGTGTGGATGCAGAAAAGGGAACATGTCTGGCACTTCTCACGTTTATGGGGTGAATTAGATGCACTGTATTTGATACACGCATAATTTCCTTTCACACCTTTTTTACTCCCCTGTCCCAAAGTTCTGGATGCTGTGGACACTCAGCCTGCAGCTGGAGAAATGAGACCCAGACCAAGCAACTGCTGCTTCAGGGGAGACTGCTGGGTTGTTGGAGCTTGTGCACAGCTTCATATTTCTACACAAAATGTAGTGCCTCATGGCACTACAGGCATATGCAGTTTTTTGGTGAAGAATAAGAAAACACTTCTATTTTACACGCCTTCCTAGTGATAATTTTGCAACAGCTTTCACTGTTTCATTGGAACAGTGAACATTTTGAAGCAGTTTCAAAGCAATAGGCAGCACACTCCTATTACCCTGTTGTAATTATGATACACTATATAATATTTTTACAGCATTTCAAGATAAGGAGCTTCATTTTTTTTCTGAATTCATTATTGCTTTCATTGGAAAATTGTCTCAGCATTATTTAATTTCTCAGCTTTTAAGTTTCTCCCAGAGATTCAGTGTGCTTTTCTGCATTAAAAATAAAGAAATAGCAAGGGAAAAGACAGATTTCAGGGCTCACTCTGACAATAGCAGTCAAAGCAGCAGGCAGATTTCTGATATTTCTCTTCAGAAAGGGAGAGTTACCATGGTTTTGTGGGCATAACAAGGCAGATATGAATGGGGACCTCAAGTTTCAACTCTGCTTTGTAAACCAGACTTTGATGAATGCTCCCAAAACCTGTGTTTTGGTTGGGAGATTTTTTGTGATTATGGTAAGTTACAAGGGTAAGGAAGAATGCAGCAAAATTTTATTAAGAAAGGAGTTTGTGTGTTTCTCTGTATTGGCTTTGGAGACTTTTTTTCATGTTGCCTCCTAATTACATAAAACTTAGTCATGTGTTAATTGCAACCACCCTCTGGTACCTAATAGCTCACTTTACAGACTATTATATACACTTGTGTTAATATTCCACTGCCTTCTTCTTATCAGCCCACTTTGTTTTAAACAGGAAACATTTCATATGGTGAGGGACTAAAATAATTCCCGAGTGTGAAGATCCTTAGCGACATGGATGCGTGGCATGAAACAGAAAAAGAATCACATTTCCCCCAGAGTGATTTTCACAGAGAAAAAAAAAAAAAAAACTAAAAAAAAGGTGATTTGATGAAACCTAAGTATTTTGGGGCAAACACATTCATGGGAGCCAGAGCTTCCTGCAGAGTGTAAAAACATCCTCTCCTTGGGTTGCCCAACTTCCCTGCTGCTACGGGGAAAGGCTGGCAGTGGCCCTGGTTTCCTGCAAAGCCCCTGCCTGGTTTTGGATAATTTGGTTACAGAAAGCAACCCTGTTTCCTTAGAAATCGTGCAGGGCACGGTGTTCTTCTTTTTCCCCCCATGTATTGTCCCATTGCAATAAATATGGACTTTTATTCCATCTTAGAAAGGCCTCCTTTAATTATTTTTGCTGCTGTCACCCATGTGAGAGATGGATGAGGCTGACCTACACATGCAGGAGGGAGCTCCCAAGCAGGGTAAAATATCTCTGTTAGCCTGGGACATTATTCTTGGCTCATGTCAGCCTGGACAGAGCTGCTTGATCAGAATGAGCACACCAGGGAGCTGAGAGCAATCCTCTGTGGAGATGATTAGACTCAGAGTTATGTTTCCCTTCTAAACCCACCAACAAACACAGCTTTTAAAGAAGGCTGCCAAATGTTTAGGAGACAATCAGGTTAGGAAAGTGTAGATGCCCTGGTTTTGACTTGGCCAAAGTATTTCAGCAGGAAAAGCTACTTTGCAGGCAACTTTAAAGATTGTGAGGAATTTAGATAAGAAAAGCACGCATATTTAGCACAAAAAGGAAAAAAAAAAAAGGACTTCAAAATTACAAAGAAGTAAGCAGAAAGCTAACTTCAAACAAATCAATGCTCTCATGGAACCAAAGCCCAAAGTGAACCATGTAATTTGTCTGTGTACATTGATTTGCTTTTGGACATGACACCTACCAATGCAAGACATGGAAATCAAACACTCCACTGCACTAAGAAGGATTTCATTCTCGGGAATCTCTCTGAATAAAATGAATATATCAGTGGGGAATGACTCCCAGCACATCAGACTACAAAATAACATTTTTGTGAAGACCAGCACTACCTTTGATGTTAATATCAGTAGGGTGAAGATTTCACCTTTCTTTTTCTGAACGTTGCCTTTCTTCATTTGATTTTCTTTAGCTCATTTTATGAATTTATTTATGCAATAAGCTTTTCCAAAGGCTGAACTCCATGATGCTCATTTTGATGAGCATGTGTGTGAGTGAATGGAAACCTTTTGCATTGTTGCACATAGGTGCAATAGTGGCCCCGAGGTCACTCAGCACTGTGCTGTGCTGCTTTGTGGATTTATTGGATTTATTCCATGTGAAAGTGGTGATTTTTACATTAATAGGAAAAGCCAGAACAGGTAATTAACATGGTCTGGTAGTTGACTGTGTGTCAAACTCTGTAATGCAAGGGAGCCCAAGATTTCATTATCCATTTTGAATGCATAACTGTTCTTTTTTCTTTAAATTGTTGCAAAGGGTGCTGCATGAGGACTGAATTTTCTTGTGTTATAACACCACTCTCAAATCTACCTTTGGATCATTCTACTGCTGCTATTTCCACTGGCTTTAATGAAAAACAAGGGAACAGTAAGTTAGGCAGAAATTACAGATACTTATGTGAGGACAGTAGGAAAAACACACAAGAGATCAGGTTTAGTGGATATTTTAGCTCCAGAGAGTCGGAAGAAGACAGAATTAACAACAGATAAGTATTGCTGAAAATATCAGCCATGTAAATAGTATTAAAAGTTATCCCAGAATCCTAAACAAACCCCTCCATCCATAGCTGTTTTATAACAGTCTCTGTCAGAAATAGGAAGTAGAAGATTAAGTAAGTAATTTTTAAGTTTTGGTGATTATTAGGATAAGGAAGATGGAAACATGTATTAAAGACATGGAACAGGTCTTCCAAAAAGAGCCTTTGGGATTTTGAATACATCTATTTATGCTGGTTAGAGGGAACTTAGGGCAGAATAGGAAGGCTTATGTCACATTTTTTCAGGTGGATGAAGCCAGTTTGGCCTTTGGACAGAGTAGGAGCTTCATTTTTCTTACAGAAAATCCGGAGGAAAAACCAGACCTTGCAGGTGACGGCTCAGCAGGTCAGCAAATAAGGATTATCTTGCTTTGAACATCACACAGCCAGCTGTATTCCAGGGAACTCATGCTCTGAAGTGCAGGCTGTGCAAAGACACACACAGGAGCATTAGGAAACAGGGCACAGAGAGGCTGTTTAGAGTAAATTTGTAAATACCATGATGAGAGCTCTGAGTAAAGCAGAGAATGGACTTCAGCCCAAATTTCCCCTTTTCTGAAAGAGGAGATAAAGGCTGTGACTTGTTTTTGATCTTGGGTGTTTCAAGAGTGCAGGGGTATGGAGGGGTATGCAGGTGAATTAAAAAATAATAGCTAAGCTCATCTTTATTACTGTAATTACAGTGAAAATGGGAGGGAGAGTTTTCCTGCCTTTGTCTCAAAGTCTTTAGACAAAACAACTTGTAATTGAGTTATCTTTATATCCCATGAATTTCAGCTGAATACAGGACTGCAAGAAAACAGCCAGGATTTCTGCCCTTGCCTTTGTATCCCACAATAAATTACTTTTTCCCTCTGATGCTCACAGACCTTTTTTAATGTACCTTGCTTGTTTCTATGTGAGCAAAGAGCAAACACATTTTCCATCTTAATGGCCTTTATTTCAAATGAGAGAACATTGATAAGAGGAAGAATAAAGGTCTGTGCAAGACAGAAGAGTGGTTAAATGTTACTGTGAGACACTGCAAAGAAAAGGGCATCTGAGTGTTGCATCCTTTTCCAAACGACTTTTAAGAGGCAGAAATGTCCAGCCAGGTGTCACAGACTGGGTGCACCAAAAATTCCTGCCCTGCTCTGTCGAACACGGGTTATTCACGCTGGGTGTTTGTTCACAGGAGGCAGCAGAGAGCTCTCCTTGTCCCTGCTGCTCACCTGGGCAGGTGTGGCACAACGCTGGAGCGTGGGCTGTGCCAGGGACTGGGCCTGGGGGCCACCACCTGGCTGGCACTTCTCAGCCCTCAGTCTGGGCTCGGTCCAACCTCCTGTTCCCTTTGAATCTCTGGTTTCCTGTATCAGCACCTCCCTCCTCCTCCCCTGGATGGTTTTACAGCCCTGCTGTCACAAGAGAGCCCAGAGGAGGATCCTTTGATCTGGGAAGTTGGAGGCAACTAAGTCAAGCTCCAGCTTTGCCGTTTTGCTTGTCTGCAAGTGGGTACAGCTTGTCCCTCATAGCTCAACAAGCCTCAAGAATGTTGGTTGGCAGGTTTGGGGAATTAGAAAGCTTTTATTTGTGCTGTGACAGGTGGCCATCGCACAGAAGTGTGAGAAGAAACCATCCAAAAGTAGTTACTGCTTGCTAACAGACTGATAAAAGGTTTCAAGGGAAGCAGGAAAATGTGGTGGCAGAGGAGATGAGCCAAGCCAGGATGCTCTGTCAGTAGGAGAGAGAGGAGAGCCACCAACCCGTTCCTGGAGTTAGCAGAGCAGTGTATTTTAGTGCTGTTGTTTTCCTTCCTTCCCCATCCTACTTGCAGCCACTATTTACTGTGGCTGTGCTATAAATAACACCGGGGAGGGAAAGCTGATTTCAGTCCAAGGTAGACATGCAGGAAAGCTCATAAAATTCTGATGCGTTTCTGGAGCTGAATGATCTTCCCACCAAAGGGCAAACATGGAAAGGTGATTCTCAGAGAATAAATATGGAGTTATAAATGCATTAACCTTGCTCCTGATTTCACTGGTAATGTATGGGTCAGGTATGATTGTGGGTATAACAGTGGCCACCTCCCTGTCCTGCTCTACAAAGGGCAACGCTCCTTCTCATTGAACGGAGGAAGCCAGGGGTTTCCTAAAAGGTCTTTCTCAATGTTTTGTAGAAGGGGGAAATACCCTCACCCAAAAACCTGAGGGGCCTTGTGGAGACAGAGAATGCAGCTTCAGTCATCTGACATAACTCCACCTTAAAATATCATCTTTAAACCACCCCTGAGAAGCCTCTTCTGGTGGCTGGTACATGAGAACTGTGCATATCAAAGCACACAAGAAAGCCTGCTCATTGCAGCTTCTATATAAATATCTCCAAGGCAGAGGTCTGAATAATTTTGGAGGCCTTTTTTGCTGCTGTGTTCTGCATGGCTTTCTCTCAGTGTGTGCCTGGTGTGAGTGTCTGCATGAGTCACAAACTGATTTTAGAAATCAGAAGCCTTGCAGGATCTGTATATATTTGCTGGACACAGTTTGTCTAAACTTAGGGAAAAGAGTGTGATCATTTTGGCCTGGTGTCTCGAGGTTTATATTAGAGGATATATCATTGAGCCAGGAAGAATGCAAATTAGAGTCAACTTCTCTAGGGCTGAAACTCTGGGGCTCAAGGGTTGGTTTGTTCTGAAAGAGCCACAGATTTAGGAAGGGTCACGCACTCGCCTGCAGATCCAACTCTTGTTTTTCTTTTTCTATGGTATGAGTTATATCTTGATGATAATTTCAAGAGATATCAGGTCATATATGCTCTCTCTCTCACACACATAAACACAAACACACACATGTTTAAAGAATCAGTAGCCCTGCCTGATCCATAATTGCTCAGAGCAGGGAAATTGCTGGTGTCAGGTTGAGCCAGTGCCTGCTCACCTGTTCAGAATTCAGTTTAAGGTTACTTAGAGGGATTGGATACTCATAACTTTTATTTTTTTTATAATGCCTTGTTCTTAATGTGTTTCCATTAATAAGGCACTTTCAACACAGTCCATTCTGAACACCTGGTTTCAAAAAGCAGTGGAAAATATTGGGAGAGAGAATAATTTTGGTATTGGAATATGTCTGCAGACCCCACTGAACATCCAGCCTCAGAAATGCACTGTTGTCTAGGCTGGTATTTTAGGGTGCATCACAGAAAACTTCCCTGTGATGTGGCATGGGTGCTCAGAGCAGTGGGATGGATGCAAAGGTATCCCATCATAACACATCAACTATTCCCTCCATGGACCATTTCTTAAGGTTTTCCAGACACAGAACAGAACCTTGCCTGCCCCTTTTCCTAATTTTTGACTTAGATGCTTTTGCTGGGTATTGCTGACCAGTGGGAAGGACACCACAGATGCTTTTGTGGGGCACAGGCAGTCACCCTTAGGACTTCACTCCAGGAGAAAAACTGTGAACACCCAGAAGCAGCAGAAGTTCCCAGGGAGAGGAAGGAAAATAGCACTGATGCAGGAATGGGAAGTAATGGCACTGGAGGGAGGAGAGAACACGGCCAAGCAGCAAGGAGTGGAAGGTAATGGTCCTGATTTGTTCTGATTTCTGCTGTTCTTTTCCCTCTTTAGCTGTCTGCCTGCAGAGAGGAACAGAATGTGCCACAGTGAGTGATGGAAGGAGGAAAGCATCTCCTTCAGGAGTAAGTGAATTCAAAAGGAGCTCTGCTTTTGCATTGCTAATCCTGATGGCACATCCAGCCCTTGAATACACAATCCATCTCATTAAACCTGGGGAATACATGCAAATCGCTTTCTCAACGTGGTCAGATTTCTCAGAGCATCTTTTTGATTTATTGAGTCCATTTGCAACAATCTAGCTAAGTGTATTGCTTAAATAGCCATTTAACAAGTTTTTTTCCCTTTCTCACCAGCTCTTAGGTAGGTGGCCTGAATTTGCAAATGCAGTTGCCAGAGGATGATTAGAAAAAGAACGTCCCAGTTAATGCAAGAGTTCTGTGTTGGTTACTTGTATCAGTGATCAGAGACAGCCTGCACTGACTTTGCTTGAGCACACATCAAACTCCTCACTCTTCCTGAGTATTAAGAAGTTAAAACCCAGTATTTCAAGGAAGCTGCAAATGGTTTATGCCTTCTGAAGAACCACGAATGGCATTACAGTCAGTTGGTGGTGAGCAGCTGCTTTTCTTTGCCTCACCTGTTTTTCTTGGGCTTTACTCTCCTCTCTGGTTGTTGGTTTACAGCAGTGCCATGAGCAAGGGAGGCCAGAAGAAACTTCCCAAGGTTTGGAATGAAAGGATGACAGCCACAGGGGACAGCAAGCTGCATTTCTGGAGCATGTTCCTTATCCATCAGTGTGGTTTCATGAAGTTTGAAGACTAATAGGAAGGACTTTGAGAACAAAACACTCTCGGTTAGAAAAAACCGTACCATTTTTGTAATCCACTTACAAGGTGTTTTTTCACAAGAGAGTTGATCCTAAAACAACTTATCCCTGAAGCCTTCTTTCTCCATAAAAGGTATAATACCCATTTTCTCTTACTAGCTTCACCTGCATTTCTATGAAGTGCAATTCCTTTCTAAACCCCTATTTTTTGGAGATAAATACCGTGGTCCTATAAGCTGTGCATCTTTCTGATGGAAGAGGTGTCCTGTGGTTGCCAGCATCACAATTTCCCATTAGTGGCATATTTGCAGATTGTAGCTGAACATTAAATAGACCATGTTAAAGCACAAATCCCTACAGAGCAGTTGTCCTGGTCGAACATTTAAATAATTACCAAAATCCCTATAGAGCAAGGCAGGCCTCTCAGCTCCTTCACCATGAGGGGCTGAATGATTTCTGAATGATTTACTGTCATTAAAGGGAATGTTCAGTCTAGTCTCCAGAGATCATATGCATGAAATAAATGGTTTTGTAAAGACATAAATACATTTGTATCACCCTTATTTTATATGGATCCATTTTGTGGTTTATTAGTTGTATTTTTACCACAAGTACTTGGGATTCTTCTGCAGCGCATACACTTTTTGTAAAATATTTTTATAAAATATGGAACCTTACCAATCCATTTAAAAGACATTGGTTTTATTGTGTTCTGTATATTTCCAAATATAATTCTCCACTATGAGCTGCAATGGCACAAAACATTTCAAGTCTTCGTGTCCTTTTTCTTTGCTTTTTTTCTGGATTTTTGGAGAGAAAGGCTAGAACTCTTATTCCTAACCCACAATAAATACAAAATTTTCATGCAATCTTTGCTGTTCATTGCTCCTTCTTTGCTATAATGCAGGCTAAACCTTGTTTACTAACCCCAGGGTTAATGCTGGTTAATACAATGTAAGTACTTGGACAAAATGTAAAAGAAAGAAGGCCCACCCCACACGCACAGGGATATTACTTTTTTCAGGTCACAAGGCAGACGTAGCAGCAGAGCTGGACCCAGAAATCCACGGAGCCACATCCCACAATCCAACTGCTTGGCTGTAATAGGCTGTGCAGTTTCCAGGGCTTTTGGTTTGTTTTTTACTGCCACCTCATTTGGTTCCCTGCTATCATACACAAGCAGTCTTTACTTTTTTCCTCAGCATCCCTTATTTTCAAGAGAAATCCAAGCAAGTATAGCTTTCTGTGAAGAAACATAGATTTGTGTGTAGGCTTCAGGACAGCACTGTATTTTCTCCATATGGCAGGCAGTTGCTTGCTAATGAAATAGTTTTCCCAGCATAATAAGGGTAAAAAGGTAAATATTCACTTAGTGTGACTCCCTGTGTCTCCAGAGACATCCTCAGTTTTTAAATTCACTGCTCAAATGGCCACAAGGTGTTTCATGCAGGCTGCCACAGTGATGCCACACCAAACACCTGCACAGGTGCTGCCTGCATGACAGGGTTGCAGCAGAAGGCTCTGGGGGTGATGGGGACTTTGAAACCCCCCAAAACAGAGGCAGTGCTGCTCCTGCTGATGGAGCTCCATGCAGGCATCAATGCCCTGCAGAGAGATGTCACTGGTGAGAACAAGTCCCTGACCTCTTCACGTTTTCCCCATGACATGGCACAACAAAATGAAATCCTGACTGCTGTAAGCTGAGGGCACAAGTCCCCCACACAAACTCCTGGCCCTGCACAGAACAACCCCAAGAATCACACCACATGTCTGGGAGCATTGTCCAATTTTAAATGATAACAGCCAGGGGTCAATCTATTTTCTTTTTTGTCCCCAGATTCTGTTGTTTGCCTTTTTTTCCCCAGAGCACCTGTAGCAGGATAAAATTAATTGATTTGTCAGTGCAAGCCTAGAATTTATTGTGAGAAAAACAGCACAAGCAACAATATTTAATCATCTACCTCCCAGGGCAGAAGTGGAATTAGTTCTGCAGAAACTCCTCCTTGACATTAAAATGAGTGGTATCAGGGGAGATCTGGTGTGCACTGGCAGGAATGAGTCCGTAAAATATTCCAAATTCTAAAGTACAGCAAGGCTTTTGAATATAAAACACGGGTTAACTTGACAGTAAAGGGAGGAGCATGCTCACCTCAAGGTGCTGCCCAGGCTGGAGGAGTTTCCTGTAGAGACACACAGAATCTTAACAAGGAAGCAGCTCCCTGAAATTTTGCCCCATTTGTCCAGTAAGCCACTGACCCACAGCACTTCCTTGAGCTCTTTATTGTGAGTGCCATGGGGCTTTCAAGATAATCCCTCCTATCTGAGGCCTAATATTTCATCCATTCCAAATGGGATAAGGCTGAGACTTTGTTCATGAGATCTCAGCTTAGGCAGAATGTAATTCAAAACGCTGAAAATCACTTAAGCCTCTATTTCTTACCTACAGATTTAAGGAAAGTTTTGTATTTGGTCTCAACCTCTCTTTCTCTCCTGATGTGAAGCAAATACAGCCTAATTTTTAAAAAGTGGGAGGGTGCATAGAATAACAAGTGTTTCTTTTCCCAAATGACACTGATTTGAATCTAAGTCAGGCTGGGCATATAAGGCAATGAAAGATGTTTTCCTATTTATACACATATTTATGTGAATATTTGGATATGCAAACAAACACATCAATAGCCAAACCCTGAAGGTGCCTTTGCCTTCACTTCCCTGCATATTTTCCACAAACTTCCCCTGCCCATGCTTCTCCTGCACTCTGTTATTTGCACACCTGCCTTGACAAAGATCTGAGCAGCACGATGCTGCTTTTCCTTCTGACTTCACAAAAATCTCTGCTGTGCAGGAAGTCATGAAGTGTTACAAGAAATACACCAGAAAGTGAATGCAGACCACATTTCCAAACTGTGCTGATGCTAGAAAATCCCCTCCTCTCCAGCTTTAAAATGAAACTACGTCTTAGCTTGGGCTGTACAAAATAGGGGACACCTTAGAAAGTATTAGTTTCAATGGTTTTGATATCCAGTTTGAAAAAAAAAATCCACACCAAACCTCTATTTGCATCTATATTTTAAAATATTCCCACTCTGGAACTTTTTTTTTTTTTTTAATGCTTTGCTTCATACCCATGGGGGACATGTAGGGATTTTATGGAAGCGTTAGTGAAAATGAAAACGTAACTCTGACTTTAAGAACCAAGATACTTTAGCTTTCAAACTTACACATATTACTTTGAAACTGCTAACTCAGGGCTACCTGAAGAGCTTGTTTGCTAACTCAGCAAACAGGGAGTTAGTTGTGCCTGTTACCAGAACAATGCCTACACACAGAGATTACCTTTCAAAACTCACAGGAGGGCATGAGAAAAACGAGGAAGGATGTTAGGGCTAATGGAAATGAACTGCTACACCACAGTTTTATTTCCCAGCCCAAGGGAGGCTGGGCAGACAGACATGAAAAAATTGTGCAGTGTAAAGAGGAGCAATTTATTGTTGTACATGGCCAGCAATTGAATCTGTGCTCCTCCAACAGTGATTCACATCCAGAGCTTCAGCTTCCTCTCCCTAACAAAGGAGGGCTGCTGAGGAGTTGAGCAGTTGGGTTTTTTGGTTTCACTTGATTTGGTTTTGGTTTTTTTTTTCACTTGAAAAGTCAGCATCAGTGAGATTTGGACTGAGGGTTCTCCTCAACCTACTTGTCACCAGTACCCCAGAGTCATCAGAGAGCAAATGAAACACCCCAAAGATGAGACGTCAGTGTTGGGACTGACAGAGGAGCTGTTGGGCATCACTCTGTGGTGCCAAGCAGTTGTGGGGTCTGGAGAGCACAGAGCCTCCCTCCAGTGCACACAGAAAGGACAAGAGGCAAAGCTGCAATGAGCTCGACCCCACCAGAAACCGGAAACCTCCTCAGGAAGAGGGGAAGCACTGGCTGCCCACATCTCCTCCCTGACTATTCTCAACCCTCACCTGGATGGGGTTGAGCAACCTGTCCTAACCTGGCAGGCAGCCCTGTCTGGAGCAGGGAGCAGGAGATGAGACCTCCACAACCACCTCCATTTGAATGGCCCCTCAGGACACTCAGGAGAGAACAAAGTTTCCTCACTCTTTGCTGAGTTCACTCTGTGAGGGCTCACCTCCTACAGGCTCAAGATCACAGTAGTCATGGCAAGGAAAAATAATATAACAACTTTTTAAACACCCACAAATCAAGCAGTGGTGGTCTGCGTGTTTCTTGTCTGATAGCTCAGCATCTTTTTGTGTTCCCTTTGTCCCCACATGGCATGCCAGGAGCTAACACTGACACTATGCAGACAGCAGGGTGCTGGGGTTGCTGTGGCAGTGATTCAGAGCTGCAGCTGCTCCCTTCTGGTGCCTTAGATGCACTGTTCCCAGCCCTACTTGCTGCTCCACAGCAGCTCTTGGTGCTCTTCTGGGAATGGTGGTGCTCTTGGGAATGGTGGTGCTCTTGCTGTGCAGGATAATGGGTGACAAGTGCAGCCTCCTGACACAATATTCAGTGTTCTTGAGGTTTGGTGGAGATTTGTTTCTACATGTTCCTCTTCCTGCATTTGAGTCCTTCTTCCTCCCCACCCATCTGGTTCCTGATCCCCTCAGCATCATCAGGGCTGTTGTGTCCAGTCCCTTCCAAAGGCACTGGGGGACACACAGTGGCACTGCAGTGGTGGTGGGAGTGCAGGGAGAACATCATCCAAGCTCACCATGCTGGGCTCTCCCTGTTTTGTGGTGGTGTCAGCCCCAGCTGAAAGCTGAAACTGAAGCTGTAGCTGCAGCATCTTTGGTGTGAATGTGCAAGATTTAATAAAATCTCCACCAAATCACAGACTTGCCTGTGCTCAGACTGTCATAATGTTACCCAGTCCTTATGTTCTGCTAAGTTCCCACAGAATTTCAGTTTTCACATTGAATCCAGATCAAATAGTCCCATTTTTTGTCAGCTAGCTTCCTCACAGGCAACTGCTTGGACATGTTTATCTTACTTTCCTATTATAAAATCCAGTTTTCTTCTAGTATTTTACAGCTTGTTATTCATTTCATTTTAATGCAAGGAAACAAAACAAAACTTAGAGAATACCTATATTTTTAGGAAGGAGGATTTTCCTGGCTTGGTCAGTACTAAATACAGGCTGAATTTTCTAGTCCTCTGCTCCTTCTGTGGCAATACCAAAGTCAGTTATTTTAAATTCCAAGATGTGCTGAAGGTCACAAACACAATGTGTTTTTCCACCGTTCTCTATGGCAAGATATATTATAGAAGAAGAAAATTACTTTCTGAGCACCAATTTATATTCTCCAGGGAGCACTGCTTGTAAGACTGTGCAGACCTCTGGCCCATGCTTGAATCAGGAGGGGAGAGGGTGTTTTTTCCTCCAGATAAGATTAAGAACAGAACACTGTTCTGAGCTTGCATGTTAAACTTGGATGCAGGATGGGTGGCATCAAGCTGTGCCCATCCTTGCTCATCTGGACACATTTGTGCCAACTTAGGGCCACAGGTCTCTGCAAAAATCAGATTGCAAAGGATTGATTATGAAGTCAGATCCCACGTGTGTCTTTTTCTGTCTGATCCAAACGTTGAAGGCAGGTTCAACATCTTGTTTGATAGCAGATGTCCTCAGAGGTTGTACACCAGTTCAGGTGATTATCTAGCAAAGTTAAATTTAACTTCTTAAATTAGACAGTATTACTGAAGTTCTAAATGTCACTGCCAAACAGCAAGTTTATGTCCATGGTTGCTTGCCCGGTTGTGGAAGCTATAGAGAATTAAACAACCCCCTTGCCTCTCACACTCATGCAAATTCCAGAAGTTCTGAACAAAAACCAGATATTTACATGTTTCCCCTGCTCAAGTTCTGGAAAAAGTCCTTTATGTGCTAATTGTCTGGAAATATTGAGAATTTACAGCACTTTCTTGAAGTAACAGCCATGGTAGGTCCCCAGTGCCTAATTATTCTTGTTGCTGATTTTCCCTGAATTTACTTTAAAAGAATATTTTTACATTCTTTTTGTTACCAGATGCTCTAGTGGCCACAAATACCACCTCAAAGGAACAATCTACTCAGCTGCTTTACTCCTACCAGTGGCAAGAAACAGAAAAAGAAGTTACTATTGCCTGTTCACTGGTGTGCGAGTCCTGCACATTCTGTGCTGGGTTTCTGGCTTTGATAAATTTGTGGCTTTTTGCTGCAGAAGGGGTTAAGTCAGGGAGTGACCCAGCTCAGTCCGAGCTGGTTACATCACTCTGTGCCTGGAATCTCTCAGGTTTTTGTTTCACTGTGTCTATTCTCATCACCCCATCCCCTTTCTGCAGTTTTTTGACCTCTGGGTATGTTACAATTCAGCGGGTTGCAGGTAATTAATTATAAATTACCTAGCTGCTTAATTATGAATGAGTTTGCACACGGATCAGATGGAGCCTGACTATGACAAAGCCATGGCTCCGAGCTCCAGCTGTGCCCCGAGTGCTGCCAGCACCCTGGCTCGCTCCAGCCTGCAGTCAGCCCAGGGCTTCCCACACCTCCCTGCCATCCCCAGTGAGGATACACCTTCCAGCACAAATTACCAACTTTTGGTCGAGGCAGAAAGCAGACAAGGGAGGACAAAGTCTGTGTAAACCTTAGCAGAGAGCATCTGTGGTGTCAGCACCTGAATGGCTCCAGAGCTGGATGTGAAAGGTGGGGGGCTGAGTTAGTGCTCATCCAACACCATTCCTACCAAATGGGCAGAGTTCTGCTCAGTGCTGAGTGTGTTTGGAAGCCCCACAGAAGCAGATGGAGTCTCTAGAAATCTGAAGAGGGCAATGAAAGGCATAGACCCCATGTCAGAAACAGTGCTGCAGGTCTAACATAGCCTCAGACTGAGTTCAGAGTACAACTGCAAGGGAAAAGGAGCTGCAGGAAAAATTTAAATCAGTGCTGAGCGTTTCTCTGTGAGAGATCTTTGCTGGGAAAAAAACCCCAGTGATAATTATCATATTCTCATTTTTCCCATATTCATATAAACAGCAAGAAGAATTCCCCTGGAGTACATTATTCAGATTAGCACTTCTCACTGCAAGGGGACACAATGTTAATTCAGTCTCTGTGCTGTCTTTATAATAAATAGCTAAAACACCATCAGACAAAAACAGCTTTGTTTTGGAAAATGATAGTTTTTAGAGCAGTTGTCTCACATAACTTTAATGCTTATTTTTCAAAATTGTTCCTTATTTAAATGCCGTTTATTATGAAGGCAATTGTACAGCTTAAATTCTTTTCTTTTTTGTGAGTCAGAAATATTTGCTTTAATTTTATTCAGGACAAGTGGATGTGCTTAGTGCAGCACAATGAAGAAAAGTGTCCTACCTGTGTGAAATCATGTATGCCCTTCCACTGAGGAGCCTTCCTGATTCTTGAAAAGACACAACAGTTCCCAAAACCTCTTCTTTTCTGGGAATAAATAATGCAGAATTAGCTCCTATTTTGTTTGCCAGCAGCTCTGAAGTTTGAATGGCTCTAGTTGCAACTAAGGCTTGCCCAGCCTCCCAGGTGTCTCCTTTAGAGGCATCAGATCACTCACAGCTTGGGGTCCCCAGGTTTTTTAGTGGGATCATTTTCCCAGCCAGCACATCCTTTTATTTGAACTGCTTATTTCAAGACTTTTGATCAGGTGCAACAGCTCTGATCCCAGGAATCAGTGCTCCCCTGCTAAACAGAGGGAAGGCAGGAATGTTACAGCACAAACTTCCTGAGAAACCTTTTGGAAAGCTGATAAAGCCAATGCATTGGTGTGGAGGAGTTGGCTCCTGCATATCTCTCCATAAGGGTCTCTGAGGGTAAGTCCTGCTAATTAGAATTTGAATTAGAATTGTTCATCAGAATTTTTCTTTTGCAGTCTTTCTTCATAAAGTATTCCCCAACCACTGAGAATGATGACTTAATAGATGTTAATAGATGGTATGGTCCTGTTAGTTATGGGCATCATCAGTGCATGGTATTTTAAGTACACTACAGGGTACTGCAGATGACTATAAATCACAATTTGAAATTGCCTGCTTTATTCTTTTACAGTATGCAGTGATCTGCTACAATTTATAAAAATGTCTATTAAATATCCTTACTCTCGTAAATGGGATTAAAATATTAAGTAACTAAAATTCAACATTAAAGTGATTTGAATGCATTCCCTCTTATGACATCTTGTTATCTTCTGCTCATACTTCTGATAAGATGCTTTTAAGTTCTGTATTTACTCAATAGCTGCTCCTCCCACGTTCCCACCTGAGAACTCAATCAGCTAATGCTTTTTCTATCATACAGGGTATTGATGAAAATATTAAATAATGCCAGGCACTGTGCAATCAAAATGACTTCAATTATAGATATTAAAAGCTTTTAATAGAATATTGATAATCCAGGGCAGCACTTTTCTGGGGGTTACATCAGTTAATCTGTAATTTAGGATACTCTTAGCAGAAAATTTCAACCACGGTGCTGGGGAAGGAGCTGAGGATGGCAAATCCATGCCAGCTCACCTTGATCCTCTGACACAGACACCTTGCAAAGCTGCTTCACAGCACCTTCAGTGCCCACATGGCCCTGGGAAGGGCAGGAAGGGGCCTGGAGCTGGCAGGGATTGATGCTTTCAGAGCAGTGGGGATGTCCCCTGGGCAGCTCAGCCCGTCCTGAGGAAGACAGACACAGGAGAAGGGCATGGCCACAACCACAGAGGGAAAACTGCCTAAAAATCAGCCCACTCCCCTACCCTCTTGGATGTAACCTCCACTGAAGTGTGTCCAAAATATGAATCATGGATTAGGAATGATTTGGAACAACTTATAAATAATTTACAGCTTATCATTAGTAAGTGTATTTTCACAAGTGCATACACTTATCTACAGCACACACATAAAATTTTTCACTCTCCTTTTTCAAACTACACTTCCTGAACTGAAATTATTATCTCTGGCTTATTCTGTACCCTTCACACACCATTTTCAGAATGGAATTCATGAAATACAAACTGTTCAGCAAAGCACTAAAACAATTTTTTCTCTGCAAACATTTGCTGTTGGAATTTAAACAAAAATCCTTTGGGTTCCACTGTGCTGAGAGACTTAATATCAAGTCATGCTTTTTCTTATATTTAAAAATTAATGACTTTGTGTTTGCAGTCAGTTTTGCATCAGGACATTCTTGCTTGCAATTAATTCCTTGTAGCCTCTTCCAGAGATGCTCCTTGCCCTGATTCCTGATGATGATCCAATTCCAGCCTCCACTGAGGCTTCAAGTAATCAAGAATGAGGAGGCTCTGTCATTTTTTGCAAGCTGATTTATTCACTCCTACCAAGCATTTGTTCCAGTTGCTATCTCCCATCCTCTGATATATATATTTCATACTTATATATAAAGATCTATATCTATACAGACATTCATATATATATATACATAAATATATATATATATGCTGCTAATTAAACATTGCAATATGGGATGACCTTCACAACAAGCTGTTTGAATACTGGGCTTCATTCCATCAGACTGAAATGAATCCAGACCCAGGAAAAAGGTACATACTTCACTTTGGGGAGTGTCATTTTGGCAGCTTCTTTGGCAAGTCTGTTTCTTGTCCTTGCCATGCTGGCTTCCAAGGAACAGAAGGAAAGGACATATCAATAAAGCAAGAAAATGAAAGTAATTTGGTCAAAGTGTGAAGACAACTAGTGTTGGAGAAAAGCAAATTATATGTCTTGCCTTGACTGAAGCCTAGTCATGCTGTGTAAATGATAATTCCCCAACTCCCTTAATTTATTTCCAATTTTAGCCCACTGAGCTAGATTTTCCCATTGCCTTTTCTGATGTGGCAGGCTTGAACACTGTTGTTCAAACTCAGGAGTGTCCTGCTTTGCCTTTGCTGCAGTAACTACAGGAGATGCAAAGCTACTAACCCCATTTGGTTTTATGGACATGCTTTGTACCAGTGGGTAACTGCACTCTAGAAGATCTGCCAGCATGTGCCTAATTTCAAATCACTCATATAAACAGAGTAAATGTTTAACTACTTGCCCTGGTAAAGAGGCACTTAGAGGTTCTGTAGCAGTGCAAGGAGCAGGGGGTTTAAAGGATGCTTGCAAAAAAATAGATAAGCTTTTTCTCTCCTGGCCAGCAATACTGAGGGAGAGACAGATTTCTTCATGCAGCATGAGGAAAAGCTGTGTTTTACTGCAGGATTTAAGATGATAATTGGCAGACAGTAACTTTAATAAGAAAATATGCTGCCTAGAGTCAAAACCACACGCTGAAGGAAAGGCCATAAAGATCTTACTGTGAAAAGCTGAAGAACAGCAGCATGAATACACTGAAGGAATGTGTCTGCACCTTCTTTAGTACAAGCAAACTGCAGGGAATGAGACAAATCCAGCTTCCCACAATCAAGATCCAGGCCATCCTTGACTGATAAATCAGATTCCCAGATGCAATCTGGTGAAATCTCAGTGCCACCAGTGGTGCCATGAATGGGCTCTGTGTGTGTGAAGGTGTACAAGGTCAGCCACTTAGAAACTCCCTGAGGAATACCCTTCCCACTGAAAATAAACCCAAGAAAAATGTTCTGCACGGAGAGGAGGATTCTGGCAGAATCCCTATGCCTCTGTTTTTACACACTTGGCCTTTCCTTCAGAAACCTGTGAGGTGGGTTGCCTCAGGACAATGGAATTATTAAAAACCAAGTTTTTGCCCTGTGGACTAAGGTCCACTTCCCTGAGTGACCTGCAGACCATGGCCCTTGTTCTTGGAGGAAGGCTGTGGACTGGGACAGGGCAGGGCAGGACAGGGGACAGGAGGTCAGGCAGATGGGGACTGGGCAACACTGAGGGGTAGAGGACAAAGCCAGTGCCACCTGTCACACCAGCAACAACTGGAGGCAGTTTCAACACAGCTTTCAGGCTTCCTGTCCAGCCAGTTGGCAACTGACTCTGTCAATACCATTTTGGGATTTGCTGAGGAAGGATGAGTACCCAGTCACCAAAATGTAAATATAAATGTATAGCCTGCAATCAGAACAAATTTTAGGGAAAATGCTGCGCTTATCCTTTTTGTTCTCCTTCCAAGGCCTGAATTTTAAAGGTCTAATTTGGGTAGTAAACTTGTAAAGAAATTGGATATGCTGGAAAACTACATTCAGAAGGTTAATTTTAAAAGAAGTATATTTAGTTCTTTGAAGATTGGTGGGAACACAAAATAGGAGAAGTTAGTCACATCACCACCATTTTCTAACTCACTATTTCCTTGGCAGTCTTTTTATTCATTTATTTACAGTTCATAAAGTGATTTGAAACATCTCTGTTACATTCATGAAGATGTTCATAGCTTTCTGACATTTGCTGACAACAAGCTCTTTAAAAGTGGTCATGAGCATTTTTCTAAAGTTAAATTATCCTAACCTGCAATAAAATGCCTAAAAAATGAGTGCAGCCTATCCTGGGAAACAGTTAACATTCCAATCTGCATTGCTGCCAAGGCTTCAGCATTCTGTGAACACTCGGGGGAGAGAAAGACACTATCAATTACTGATTTAAAAATCATAGGTATTCAGGACTTGGAAGACTGTGGATCTCTTAAAGGCTGTTGATACCAACAATAAACTTTGCAGTTGTCTGCCCCCTGATGCTTAAAAATTCAAGACAAGTCTTAGCACCCCCTCCCTTCAAACAGTACTTTTAATTAGTTTTCTGAAGGATATAATTTCTGTATATTTGCTGCCTTGGAAAGGCAATTCTTTCTTGGGGAGCAGTACAGACCTCACTAACAGTGGACTCAGAACAGCATGGTTAATTTAATTTAATTGTTTTTGTTGGGTTCTTTTTCCTAACAGTATATATAAAAAGATTGAAAAGTCCAACTGAACATTTCTCCAAACACCATCATTTTCAGGGAGTATTTGGACTTCACTTTTTATTTGCCTGAGTGATAAAACACCAGCACATGTGAAAAACAGAAATGTAAAAGCTTGGCCAGTGCTTCTTCTGAATAGCAATGGTCAGAGAATCCTTTTGCAAGGTATTTACAAATGCAAGATCTGTATTAAAAAAAAAAAAAAAAAGAGTTGTATGTGATAACTCATGATACATTAGAAGAGTTATTTTTTGTCTAATAAACACAGTCTCTTCCAGAGGAAAACAAATACATCTTTAACTGCCTTTTGCATTGACTATGAATACTCTCTTGTCCCTTGTTACTGTCAAGTGCCATATATCCTCTCCTTCTTCACGTGGATTTTTTTTTTTCCCAAGGCCTAAGAAACAACTTTTGGGACACTCGTTTTCAAGCCTTGGTTCTGATTTATGAGGGGTTATGATGCTGAAAGAGCAGTGAACGAGCTCACCCCCAGACCTGTCAGTACCTTGGCTGCTGGGAAAGGAAGGGACAGGAGCAGCTGGCCAGAGTCCAGCAGCCCTGCTGATTGCTCAGGAGAGCTGCTTTATCACTGGGATTTCACACTAGTTCCTTGCACTGATGGAGAAATTCCACTCAGGTGGAAACTGGCAGGGAGGAAGATGCACACAATGGGTTTGTGGGTGAGTACAGAACAAGCTGCTGGAGAATTAAGATCCTTGCAGGGTAAAAGCCTCTGGGGAACAGTGCCAGAGCAATTTTTACTGTGGCTCTGCCCAAATAACCCTCCCTGCTCTCTCCTCTCTCAGTCAGTGCACCAGCAAGCTCGTGGTCCTTCTGTGCACAGATTGGTATTGGCTGAGGACAATGAGAAGGGCAGGTTTGCAGTATGTTTTAGGGTAGCATGCACCTACAGCTGAATTTGATCTTAGCAGGATAAGACAGTTTAATAGGCTTTTCCTAACTTTAATACATGCGGGAAAATCCAGTTGACCCCGTGGGTGCCACTGAATAGGTTTACTACATCTTGACGCTAACTTTCTGGAACATTTAAATTTGGAAAAGCTGAGACTGAGACAAATTCATAGCAAGGGTGGCTATATTTAATCCTAAGCCTCAGGAAAATGTCAAAGATGGCAATGCAGTGGGAAATCCTATTTTTCTCCAAAACTGTATGTGGCCTAAGCAGACACATTGTTTTCTTCTGGAACACCAGCTGCTGTAGAAAATGTCAGTTCAGAAGACAGACCTTTCAGGCCGCTAATACAGCATTTACACAGATTCATAAGCCTGTAAAATGGATCATTACACACTGTACAAAAAATCCATACCATCCTCTCAGCTTAATATAGTACTGAAAGAAATACTTCCAAGATTTCACTGGAGGAACAGATTGGAGATCATGACAAAGAATGAGCATGTAGGGTAATTTATAGCTTGCCTGAATTAGACTTCTCATGTCTGATCTGCAGTTAAAACTGGATAGAGTAGGCTCAAGTTGGCTTTGTCAGCTAATGAAGAACTTGTATCAGGAGAGTGGCTGTTCACTTAGCCTGGCTGTGTGCTGCGATCCGGCCCCTGCAGCTGTTTGCTGATCCTGTTGGTGTGTTTAAAGAGCACACATTTGGTGCTACACCCTTCTGGAGGTGGTGTATCTTCACACTTCCTGCGGAGACTTAGCACTACACTCTGCAGAGTAGTAGAAACAAAAGCCTGGAACATAAACAATCAAAGTTCTCCTGGGAGAGGGATCTTAGCTGAAAGCAAAGTCTCAAAGTTCAGCCCCACGATGGTGCTTACAGCCAGTTCAGCTGTAGCTCAAAATGAAGATCTGAAGAACATGTGCAAGATGTTGCTCCTCCTTAAGCTAGTTTGTCAGGGTAAATGTTTACATATTTTGAAATAAAAAATAGGTAAGAGTCGTAGTAATAGACAAAACAATCCAACAAGCAACATTTACATTTAAGGTTCATATATGGATGTGGAATTTTATATAGGATACCAAGACAACCCTCCCACTATCAGTAGCAGTAAAATGAGGTATTGGACATCTGACTTGAATGACAGATTACCACCATACGTATTTATACAAAACCTATTAATTGAATACACCCTAAAACAGAATGACCACCTGAATCTCCATTAGAAATACTGTCTTGCTTCTTTAACTAGAGAGCCATAGCAGCCTCCTGGTGTTCCCACAAGCTGCAAGCCTCTGGGAACACTTAAAGGATAATTTGGTTGTCAGACAGCCTTGTGCACTGTGGTGATGGATCTGAAGGGCTGTGGGTACCTGGAGCAGCCTCCTCTGGCTCAGGGGGGGATGCAGGGCACACAAGGGTGTGTGGGAAACAACAGCTGCAAGGAGAGAAAAAAAAAGATAAAAAGAAGGAAACAGCAAAATCCAGTCTGGACAGATATAGGAAGACATATGGAATGGCAGAGATGTAGTACAACAGGAGGGGAGTGCAAATCAAGGCAGCGTGGTGTAGAGGCAGATGGGGGACAGAAGTGTGTGCACAGAAAGCTTGGAGAGGGATGTGACTTGGGCAGCAGCTCCTCCCAGCTCAAGTGAAAGTTACAGGGAAGGAGGGAGCACTGGAGTGGCACTTTGCCTGGTTTTTCCCTGAAAGGCATTGCCAACAGTAGATGGGAAAACAATTATGAATTTGCAATAAAGAAAAAAGGCAATTCAGGAGTCATGAGCTGAAATGGCTGAAACTTGTGGGGTTAGTAAAGCTTTAACACCATTGCAGGGGTCTCCTGTAAGGAAGGGAAAACAGCTCTGCTCACAGACTGTCTTTGGAGTGGCTGCAGCAGCCCTGAACTGAGCACATTTCAACACCCAGTAAGAAGAGTTGAAAGTATGACTGTCAGAGCAAGGTTTCATTTGTTAGAGGATTAGATTGCTTCTGCCTAGCACTAACCTTCAGATTCCCAACCTTCAGTCAGTATTCAAGACACAGTGGCATCTCTCTTTTTCCTGAAAGCAGTGTTAGAAGGTAGTGGTACTTTTAAGATCTCTAATTGTACAAATAATTTTCAGTTGTATCAGGACAGGGGGAGGATATATGTAAAGAAGTTAAGGAGTTCACTGAGATATTTCACTTAAAAGTTTTATCTTTGAAAGAGGCTTTCACAAAACTCTGTTACCATCACATTGCTTACCTTGCTTTATTGCTGACCCATGACAGTGAAAGTGGAAGGCTGCTTTCCTTATTTTGGATGTATGCTGCACCTGTTTTTTCTGCACTGTTAAATCCACAGCCTTCAGGATCTCTAGAAACCCTTTCTGGATGCCCATGCAGAATGGTGACTCTTTGAACAACCTTTTTTTGTCAACCTGCCTGCAACTCCCTTTAACAGAGCATCCAGTAATTACTTCTACCTTTGTGCAATGAGGACCATGCAGAAAGCTAAGTGCAAAATGTAAGGAGCACGAGGGTACAGTGGAGGCAACATTTTGTGCCTGCTCTCGCCACACTGCACCTATGTGTGAGAATTGTGTCAAAAAAAGATGTAAATTGAAGTGCCTGCCAGATAAAGGAATGATTTATGCCTGATATATAATGGGAAGAAATGCAGATATGGAAAACTTGTCTTCCAGGACTCAGTTTACTGGGGATCCAGTAAAACTTCTTCCAATCCAGCAAAACTTCTTCCAGTCCAAGGAAATCTAATGGACAAGCCAGACATAAGATCAATAGATATCACATCAGTAAACAGTATCATCAGTACCTGGGATTGCTGGACTGCTCATCGTGGAGAGGACTAAACATGGTGTTACAGCAATGATGTCAGAAGAAACAAAAAGTAATTCAGTGGAATTTTGGTCCAAAATGGAAAGCCATGGATCTTGTTCTCCCGCAAACTGAAGATCAGCAACACCGCAAATTTAATTTTTCTGATCAACAGATCCTGTTTCTTACCATGCTCGTTAAAGCCTTTCTTCCCCTGTTTCTGTGAAGAATGCAGGAAATTACTGGTGGCTCTTCCATGCTGCTGCTGCTGGGGGGTGGCATTTCCATGATACAGGACGACATGGAGACATCTGCCAGGGAAGCAAGAGGTTTCCACGTGAGGTTTTATTTTAAAATCTGGGGGTTTTTTGAGCAAATCTGGGGTTCACAGCCTGTACCTATGAAGGGAGTAAATACCTTTTGCAAGGCTTTCAAAAAGCTCTATCTTGTTGCTAGTGCAGCAGCTACAGTTTCAAAAGCTGGTCTCCAAGGCAGCCAAAAGCCAAAAGCTGCAGAAATTCCCTTGGAGTAGGGTTGACATCAGCATTTGCATTCGTGTGTTGGACCCAGTCTTGCAACTTTCTGGAAGGCAAGATACTTTTGTGGCCATGGCTCCCTGGGAAAACCAGCTTCTGCTAAAATAATGAACTGTCTACCTGAGGGAGAGAGTGAAAGTGCAGGGGACAAAACTGCGCTGGGAAATAAATTTGGATTGTGCCACCTATTTTAAAATGTATCAAAGTGATCCCGGTTCTCACCGTTTTCAAAGCTCATTTGAATCAGCATTTCCTTAAAAATGCATCCTAATATACAGCCTTACACACTGGTATAGCTTTTTTTAAAGTGCTCAAGCAGTTTCTTCCCCCCAGGTTGAGGGGTTGGAGAGATGGGATGGGATTGGATTGGAGATGTGGGATTGGAGAGTCTCAGTGACTCGACTACCTTCAGCTACTTATAGCAGCCTAATCCTCCAACTCTGAGCTGACAAAGAAGCTCTTAATGCCTGCATCATTTCATGTGGTCTTATTTTACAAAGCTAAATTGCCTTCTCTGTGGAGCCTTGCCTTTAGATTAATAACAAATGCCAAAGAATCGGTAGAATTGTATCTCTGCAAGAGAAATTGATCTGTTAACATTTAAATTCTTTGCCACGGGCTTTAGTAAATCTTTCAGCTGAAGGTAAGATTAACTTCTTCCCTACGGTTCCAACATCCTGGCTCGCAGTGCTTTTAAAAGATGCATGAAGGATAGATATCTTTGCCTTTCAGCTTTTTGATCAGATCACTTTCATTTGGCCAGATGCTATCATGGCCATACATTTCAAAGCTAAAAACAGACTTGACTTTTTCCCCCCCTTATCTCTTAATTCTTTCAAATAGATAATGATTCAGTGCTACCTTGTGACCTTTCAAGTCTAGCTCAATGCATGTTAAGTGAACACACTGATTTGGAAAGCAGAAGTCTTGTAGCTTAAGGTTTTTAAGAAAGAAGTTAGGTTTTCTGATCTTTTATTTAAAGCAGTAGGTAAGAGCAAGATGATTTTATTTCCTCGCTGCAAGGACTGACATGTGCCAACTGTGGAGCCTAAAAGCCTCAATCTGACTCTTCACTTTGAATAATTCTATCACAAAACCTTTACTTTTTACAGGACTGCTTCATAATATGTAATACTAATATTTAAAGCATTAGGTCCTGCTTTCACTTGTACTACCTTGCATCTTGAGTAATTGATCAAGGCAAACTGACACCAGATTTGTGTCATCACAGAAAAGAGCAAAGTTCAATTGCCAGCTCTTGTCTGCTGTGGCTGCAATATTAATTGCTACAAAGGGACTTTGCTATCACCTTGCTTATGCTATGACAGGAACTTATTATGACAGGGTGTCAGAAAGAATAGACTGTAGCAGAATATTTGCTGAAGTGATTAAGATGAAATCCAATAGCACAGTGTTGAAACTTGACAGATCAAGCAGGACACATTAAAAAGTCAAGAATTCAATCTTTGTGAAGGATGCCCCTCAGCGCCAGATTTTCTGCCAGTTTCTTCAGCATGCCCTTGTGGGTTATTTCCCAAAATTCCCTGGCAGCTTTAGACAGCTGGTATTCCACACAGACTGACAAAATGCATCTCTACAGGAGGGGCTTTTAGGAAGCTGGGGAATTCAAGACTGTAAATCCATTTTGCTGTTTCATTTTCTGTTTATGTGCAAGAGGGGAAAAATTGGTTCTGGTCAAATCTGAATCTGAAAAGTAGACACTGAGTATGAAAAATTATTGACATCAAACTGAGCACTGGGTAAAACTGGGGTGGGGAGGGACACAGAGGGATTGAGTTTGAGAGACAGGGTGGCTGTGGCAACAAGGATACTTACAAAAGAACTGCTCTGAGATCAGTGCATTAAACTCTCACCTTATTCCTCTGGCAGGGTTTTGCTGTTTAAAATGTCTCTTTCCTCACTTGTGCCCACAAAACAAATAAGGATGAAAAAAACCAAACCCAAATCCAAAAATCTAGTTTCCATCACACAGGATGTTTGATGTTTATAGGATACCTCATCAACAGGTGTTGGGTTGGAACAAACAGCTTGAGCTGATGGATTTTTTAAATGCCATTTGTTTCTTCTATTTTCTGTATCATCCACCTCCTTTGTCTTTAAACTGTCTTTAGGAAGGAACAACTCAGCACTTGTAGTTTGCTACAGCACAGGTGTGTTTCTTGCTTTGTTTTTGATGGTTAATGAATTGACTTTGCTTTCTAAATAGTGAAAGTTTTAACTAAGACAAGATACCAAAAGAAGTAAGAGTGCTTAGAAATTCTATGTCAGTTCAGTGGCACAAACAATTCAGAGAGATCTATGAAGTCTTTCCAGCATTGGTTTTGTTCAGCTGAATATCAGTTGGTGTGGTAGTCCTGCTAAACCTGTTGTGTTCTCCATCTCTCAGCAAAACTGGAAAAGCTTGAAATCTCTTTCTGAGTGCACGCTACTGTCAGTGAGATGGTGATGCATAGCAGAAACCACCTCAGCATAACACCCAAGCAACCCAGAGATGAGCAGTCTGGGCAACACCTGTAGGGGGGGATCAGTAACCTTTTCCTTTTCAGTGTGACACAGTCTGTCTTTTCTACCACATCACACAGGAATTCTGCTACAAAACAAGATTGAGAACCTGCATCACAAAACTGTTCTCAGGAGTTCAGAAAATGCCAAATTCATAAGGAAACCTAGAAAAATAAGCAAAGGATTCTATTTCTGTTACCACCCCTGGGGAGACCTGGGACTACATATACCCATTTGATTTTCTCCATAAAATAAAACCAGCGGCTTCTTTGGTGTGTTGAAAACACAGTCACTACAGTGTGTGCATTGGATGAAAATTATTTATTTGCACTTGTCCTGGTTGCCTTCCTTGTGTGTCTCCACCTTTCAGCTGTATGAGAGAATGATGGGACTGCAACAGTAAGGAAAAATACAATTCCAAGAGCCACTCTTACCAGGCTGGATGTAGCTCTCTCCCGTTTACTGAGGAGCACAGCCAAGCAAACCAACACAGAAACCAAACCAAAAATGATTGAAATATCACATGCATTTTTTCAGAACTCCTTGTTCCATATGTCAGTGGCATTTCCCCTGAAGGGACATACCTAATTCTCAACTTGGCCCAAATGGATTTAGGAGATCCCCAGCCAAAGTGAAAAAGTAGGCATTTCTTCAGAGGCAGGAATAAATAGCTCGTTCTCCCAGCTGTCTCCTTCCCAGCTCACCATTATCCCAGGGTGCTGTCAAAGATCACTCTTTCTTTGAGAAGTAGTCCCTAGGTAATGTGTAGAGAAAACTATGTCATGGAAGAGTTTCTGCTTGGAGCAATCCTACAACAAATGAAATGAAAAAAAAAAGGCAACTCCTTCACCTTGGATCTTTGGTTTTTTCCCCTTACTCCTCTAAGCAGCCCCCACTCCTCACTATCATTTTATCTGTTTTTTCAGGGGACAGATATCTGTGCCAGGGAGCAACCATCAAACTCTGAATTTTGGCCAAAAGGTACTATCAATATCATTTTTAGACATGGACATGAATTCCAGGAACATAAATTTAAATTATCTATTTAGAGAAATATTCAGATTCCAAAATCTCCAAAACAGGAACTGATGGAATCAGTGCTGCTCAAGCAAGCAGACTTTTCAAAATGCAGGCATAAACTATTGGAAACTTCCCCCTAGCCCTGACAATTTCTCTTAATTACAGATCTCTGTCCCAGTAACTGCTCTTGCAGAATTAAAAATCCATGCAGAGAAGACTTATAGTTCAAATCCTGTTAATTTTCATTTGTTTACATCTTCATTTTTAGGCCTCAGTTTCTTTTCCTTGAGCCAAGCCTTTCTGCCATGAGTTATTTTAAATTTTGCAGTTTAGTGCAGGGAGAGTCAGTCCTCCTTTATCTGGAGCTGAGCTACCTGGACCTCATGGGAGGAGGCTCTGGAGAAGAAATTTAGGAGATTTTCCCAAGCCATGAAGCCTGGAGGATGTCAGGGCAGAACTTTTGCTTAAGAGGTAACTAAAGCAGATGAAATGTCCTCCTGAAATGGGGATTAGCTCACTGCAAAAGGAGGGGGATGGAAAATAAAGGGTAAGAAACACAGAACATTTCTGACTCCTACAAACAACCAGATGACTGGGTACTGCAGGAACACCCCTCTTGCTCACACTGAAATTTTCTGTCCAAGAGAAAATGTTGGTGAAGAGAAGCATTCAGCACTGCTGCCACAAGAGAAGATAACTCTTTTCATCCATTTCTAACACAGGAAACACGAGCCAGAACATCCTGCACCTAACTTCAGAGAGCTGCAACCAAAAATGCCCCCCACTCTGGGTTTCTGGAGGCAAAGCCCTTGCTCTTCATGCACTCAGGCTACCACTTTTGGTCTCCAAACTGCTCCAGGAGATGAGTGTAGCATGCTTCCATCACACCAGGATGCTTCCAGGATTAACCTTATTGTAACAGACCTTTTAGGTCTTATTATTGATAAATTACACTGCTTTGTTGCTGGCACTCTTCAAGCCAGTGGTTACTGGCTAGATGGCTCATCCTTACCATGAAAAGAAAAATGGGAGCAAATTTGCTTGTGGGAGAGTTCAAGGTTCAGTTTTTGGAAGGAGATAAGTGCCTCTTAATTCTACTGACTGTCAGGACCACAGAAAATTTTCAGTATTCCTTGTGACCTGGCCCTGCATCCAAGTGTTTTAAGAGAATTAAATTATGTTTACAAAATTGCTACTACTGTCAGCTGAAATAAGCACTGTTGGCAGTCAGGAGACCTCTTAGAATGATAACAACTCACTTTTATTTGACATGGAGAGACACTTCTTAGGTAACAGTTTTCTGTACTTGATGCTTTTGTTACTCACTGATGAAAATGCACCCTTAACTGCTCTGGGAAATGGTTCTAAAAAACAGCTTTTTTTTTTCTTCTACAAACTCCACTACTGCAGTATTTATAAATTACCATGCATTACAACATCACACAGTGAAATAAAATAAATCCCTTCCCTGCTCCAAGCAAAAAAAAAAAAAAAAATTCCAATCAAACCCTAAAAGTCATTATCTTCATAACATGGACAATGCAGGGGTTCAGTTTAAAATCATGGAAAAGAGGCCTGGTTACAAAAGCTGTGGCTGAACTACACACCTGTGGAATAATCACAGCATGTCATAACCTCCTGCCCCACCACTTTGTCCTTGAAAGACTTTGGGTCATGACCTGATTTAAAGCCCACACCAAGGAGGCAGGCAGGAAGGAGGCTCTGTGCAAGCTCTGCATGGTGCTGCCAAAACAAACATGCCTGATTGCTGCAGGGTTTTCTGCCAAAAAAACAAAGGTAGGACTCGACTTTGGGCAAAGGGAAGGAAAGAGAGGACAAATGACAGGCTGTTACCCGAGCTGGGAAGGGACAGCATGTGGTGTCACCAGGGTAGGACTCTCCAAACCTGTGGTCATTACAGGAGGATCTTTCCCTTCAACTCAACCAGGAGGAACCTCGGCACCCTCAAGGAGAGGCACCCTCAAGCATGGAGACACAGAGGCTTTGTTGCTGTGGCAGCTTGCTCTGGTTCCAGCAAGTGCCTGGGAATGATCTGCATCCACCCAGAAAGATTTCTACCTTTAATCTTCAGCCATGGGGTGTTCAAACAGCAGTCGAGGGCAGATATCTGTCACTCAGCAGCCTGCTCGTGGATGTGAGTCTGCACCCCGAATTTTGTACATGGAAATCTGTTGCAGATGCCAAACTACATTCACTTCCCCTCTTTCCCCTCCTCTTTTTGGGAGTTTGATTTGATGATCCTTGTAGGTCCCTAGAAACTTCAGGTTCTCTATGATTCCATAACCTGTTTTGCTGAACCGTTTAGGTGACTTGGACTTCTACTTTTGCTACCTGAGGTTTTCTGGAGCTCTGCTGATTCCCTTCGATTTGCCTGCTCCTCCATATGTGGCAACAATCTGTGAAGCAGGAGAGATTACAGCAGTCAAAGTGAGAGCTGGGGAAGGAAGCAAACTCCACAAAAGCTTTGGGCACAAAAGCTTTGAGAAAGAAGAATTATTTGAGGGCACCTTCAGGCACCACCTGTTCTGCTGGTAGCTACCACTGACAAAGGGGAGGGTGGAAGCAGTGAGTGAAATGGTTTGTAAATAACATTTCCACTCTTCCTGAGCCCGTGAGAGCTCCAGTGGTGATGGGATGTGGAAGAAGAGAGCCCAATTTCCCATCAGTCTGTGCTCTGCAGCACTGCAGCAGGTCAGTGCTGGGAAGGGTTATGTTGCCTCTCAATAGGGCTGAGCTCAACGAAGGAGGAGATGCAAGATCTGAACAGAGAGCTGGGATACTTGACCCTGTATTGAGACATTTTCAGCTAAGGGATATGATTCTGTAAGCCAGGGACAAGAATTCTGGAGGGGTTCTAGGCAGGGCACAAGTGCTGCATACCACTGCATTTTGAATAGAGCAGCTTCATTACAAGGCAAGGGACATTTGGAAAAACCTCCTGTGGTCCCACCTCAAGTAACCTGCCCGTGGATTTGCAGGACTTGTCATCCAGTAAAACACGACATGGTGAAATAGAAGCAAATCCAAATCTCGCAGATTGTCAAGACATTCTTCCCAGCACAAGTGATAACAGACTGAAGGAAGAATGTAATACAGGAGGGGGTTGATGCAAGCAAGCAGAGAGCAGTGAAAAAGCAGCAAGTACTTTCCTGATAAGCTCTCAGGGAACATCTGTACTGCAGGCAAAAACAACAGAGCTGGCAGCAGTGCATGATGGATGTCACAGAAAATGTGGTTAACACACATCCCTACCCAGGCCAGGAGCCAGTGTCACCGCACTAAAGCAGATGGGAATTGTGACAAGGAAAACGTGAGCCACAAATATAAAGATCACAGGTTATTGGAGAGGATTCAGAGGTTTTTTCTTCAGGTCACCTTTGCTGCAGCAGCACAAATGCTCTGAAATCCTAGCAGAACAAAAATAGTAATGAACAAACTCTTGTTCCCCTGATGTTTTCTGATCCCATAACTTCCAGAGCAGGGAAGAAGATGGGGCACTTCCACATCTTCCTCCCCTCAGTCTTTTCTACCTTTTCCTTGGTACCTTTTCAAAGAGGCAGCCATCCTACCTTTCCAATGCCATTCCTGCCTGCTCAGCCTGCTGCATGTCAGCAGTGGCAGCAGGAATTACAGATGTTCTGGCATTCTGGCAGTGCCTTGACACCCCTCACATGGTACCACGGTGCAAGGTGCATATCCTTCTTGCTCTGCCCTGGGGGAAGAAGTAGGACTTCACTGCACAGGAGATGAATGCCCAGGAGAGATCTGGCCCAGGGTGCAACAAGCACATTGGATTCTCCTTGCTGGCAGGAGCAGTGTGAGCTGTCCCACTGGAGAGCTCTGTCTGGATGAGGCTCAAGAAGTGCTTGAAAAGCTGTCAGCCTGCCATTGAGGCAGCGGGATGCATTTCCCTGCAGTCAGGCTCCAGCAGACAAGCAGAATCAGCCTGAAAGCACAAGCCATGGCCCCAGAGCAGTAGCCAGCACTTATTAGGATCTCAGGAAGAATGAAGCTGGCAGGCTCGGGGAAACATATTGCTAAAAATACACTTGGCAGCCGGCAGGAGAGAAGCGAGGCACAAACCTGCTTCACTCAGAGCTCTTTGGCCACATACCCATAAAACAGCAGGAGGCCCCACAGCAGGCGGGCTCTGACTCCATCCTCAGTGGGACCAAGTAGCAAAACTGTATCAGGGAGGCCACACCTCACATCCTGTCTCCAGTTCTGGGCCTCTCCCTGCAAGAAAGACAAGAGGTGTTGGAGAGACTCCAGAGAAGGTCAGTGGAGCTGGGGAAAGGTCTGGAGCACAAGTCTGATGAGGAGCAGCTGAGGGAGCTGGGGGTGTTTAGCCTGGAGAAAAGGAGGCTTAGGGTGACCTTGTCACTCTCTACAACCACCTGCAAGGAGGGTGTAGCCAGGTGGGGGTTGTTCTCTTCTTTCAAGTAACAAGTCACAGGAGGAGAGGCAACAGCCTCAAGCTGTGCCAGGGAAAGTTTAGATTGGCTATTGGGACAGATTTATTCACCAAAAGGGTTGTAAAGCATTGGAACAGACTATGCAGGGAAGTGGTTGAGTCACCACCCCTGGAAATGTTGAAAGAAGTCTGTGTGGCACTTCAGGATATGGTTCAGTGGTGGGCTTGGCACTGCTCAGTTAATGTTGGATTTGATGATCTTATAGGTTTTTCCCAATCTACCAATTCTGTGGTCCTATTGTATCTCACCTGTCAGCTACATCCTGGTCAAGGAGTGTGGGGAAGGTATCAGGTAATTAAGTAATAAGCTGCAATTGCATTTTAACTGTCAAAGTTATTTCTTCAAATTTCCTAAAAGGTGTAATTTAGTCATCACAGCCTTCAGTTTCATTCTGAAAGCACTGAAGCAGGTCAGTCTTTGGGTTTTATGAGGAAAGTGTAAAAAAATCATCGTCAATAGGAAAGCCAGAAAGGAAGAGAACTCAGGGTAGGAGAGCAGATGTGGAGGAGGAGATGAGGGGGAAGTGACTTTTATTTACTGTCAGGAGTGATATTGTCTCCTAGAAGAGGAAAAGTGTGCAAATCTTGCAGGGCTTCTGCTGCTCCAGGTCTCTGTATCCTGCCTCTTACTGCCCAAGTTGTGTCACCCACACAGTGTGGTAAAACACTTGACCTGCTTTTGACATTCCCTTCTAGAGAAAACCATCCAGTGGCAAATGGAGAGTGCCAGGGAGACAGAGCAGGGCTCCTTGCAAAGACCCTTAATAAATCATCACACCTTCTTGTCAGATTTTTTGCATTCTGGATGCTTCAGTGAGGGCAGAGCTCCTATGCAGGTTTGGGGAAGATGAATCACTCCATCCCAATAATGCTTAAGGAAGAACTTTTCCTCCTTTCTAAATCACCACTAGCTGACTTCTGACTCTTCAGGGGGTAGGCCTGGTAGAACAAACCCAGCTTATCTTATTTCTCCTGGTTATTTTAAGTCCTCTGCCTTGGTCTGGTAACCAGAGTGGGAAGGTAAGGAAAAACTGCTTCTGGCAGCAGAATGGGAGGAGAGCATGTGCTGTCTCCTGCCTTGCAAAGTAAAACAGTGTTTCTGTAAGAGTGCGGTGTCCACAAGTCACTGCAGATCATGGTCTCTCTTGGAGTTAAAAACATTCTCCAGTTTATGAAAAATAGCAAAGTACCTGGCAATCCTGAATGAGTCCCACACAGTCTTTTGGGGTTAGGCTATGTAGTTTGTACTCCTCACAAAAACCACAAGTGGCCAGAAAAAAATGTGCAGGGACATCGCCCTCTTCATGTCACTCAGAGCCTTAAATCTGCCCTCTTGTTTAATCCAAGGGCTGTGATTGCAGCACAACACTTTGCTGGCAGAGCACAGTTCTGATAAAAGGAAGCTGCTTCCTGTGGGCTGTTCTGTGCAGAGAAAATCTCCTTGGAGAGCTTCTTGAAAGGTTAGTAAAAGAGATCCCCTCCTAACTTCTGCTTCATGATACTACATGCTTCACATGCTACCTGCTGTCCAAAGTATTCCTCATTTCACTTCAGCAAGATTTAGGAGCAAAATGGAGCAAACTGAAATTCTTACATTAACGTGCATCTGAGAAACAAGTTCTTGTATTGACCAGTTTATGCCTGATCAAAGCCTAGATTGTCTGGCATCGATTCAAAACTAATCTGTGCCTTTGTGGGTCCAGATGTTCATACAAGGTTGGGATTGGTGTATGGCACCTGGAGGAGCAGCATAGTTTAGCCCATTCAGCTATTTCTTTTTCTCAGTGTGCCTCATATTTTATGAGGTGTTTTCATTTTAGCCCCTGTGACACCACAGATGTAAAAACTCAGCAAACTGGCTGGAATACTGGAATCAGATGAGAAAACCTCAGGACTTCAGATGATGCTTCTTATCTCTTCTGTAAGGTACTGTAGACATCTCCTGTCCCATATACTCCTTGCTGCTTTTCATCATGGGTTGTCAGCTTCATAGGGTAAAAATATGTAAAATCCCAGTGGTATATTAATTCCATTTTCCCCAGTGTTCAAAAACTCTTCAGAGTCTGCTTCAAAGTGTCCTGTATTTTTGCCTGTGGTAATTTCAAGTCCTCACTACAGGATGCTGATGTCCCCAGTCTGAAGTGAGGAGACAGTAACCCTGCAAACAGAAGTGCTGCAGTTCCCTGCCTGTCATTAGTACATGTCAACACTTCATTAAACTGTCCAGAGCCTGCAAGCAGAAGACAAATGGACTTGATTCTGCAAAAGAAGCAGAGGCAAAAATAATCATTTTTCATCCTCTGTGTTTCGTGGATTAATTGGACAGACATTCAACTCATCAGGGTAGGAATCTGAAAGGACAAGACAGGCAGCAGCTTAAAATATCATATTCCTATGGCTGGAAGTCGGGTGTCTGTGAGCCATTAGGCCTTGTAAAGGTTCAGAGATTGATGTTTCCTGGCATGGGCCATGAGATAGCCACCTCCAGACACCCTGGGAAAATCAAAAGCTATCATGAGGTCCATTAGCTGCAAACTCCAGTCTGTAAGGTCAGGACTGAAGCACAATGGATACAAGAGAGCATGAGACATTCAAATTGGTACTGCATCTCTTTTGTGGACAAAAATCTTCAGTTTCTGGTGGTATTTCTGGTAGTATTTCTCTTGCTGAAAGCCATTCTGCATCCCTGAGTGTTCATGATTTCTAAATGTAAAGGTTTGGAGCTGCTGAATTGCAGTGCTGGGCAGAGAGATCAAGGCATTCCAAGGAAGCACACTGACCTCAGAGCTGAGGAAAGAATAAAGGCAAGAGAAATGAAGCAGCAAAACAAGCACATTTATGAACAGGGTTTTGAAAATGTAAAGCTACAATAATATTTTGTAAAAAATAATTTATTGCAGACATTAAATATACTTTTCCCAGCTTAAGAAGCAAAAGCAAATCATCTATAGGGGCTAAGCTTATTTTTAGTCTGTAAGAGGAAGAGAATCTAGCAAAGAGGATAGAATTGTGGTGAAAGGATGCCAGATAATAGCATGAGTGAACACAGAGGAGAAAAAGGGTAATTATCATCCTGCAGTGGAAAATGAACCTTTGGGATGACAGGGGTTACTGTGTAGGATGGCTCAAAGCCTCTCTACGCTGCTCAAATTCGTGAGTGACCAAAACCACAAATGGTTTGAAGTCATCCTATGTTCTCAAAGGAAATCTAAAGTACTATTTGATTAAAACACTTGGCCAGTTTTTAATTGGCTGAAAGATGACCTGTTTTTCCATGTCTACCTGATAAAACCTATTTTTTCTCCTTATCACCCTCAGTGCTTCTCTTAGACCAACAGTACTATTCCTGATGCTTTAAAACACTTGGTGAGGAAAAAACCTGAAATAATCAGAGTGAAAAATACAAGAACATTGAAAATCAGGGGGGAAAATTGCAGCCTCTCTATGACAGTTTTCAGGGAAAAGAAATTCTTTAGGTAAAGTAGATTCTCCTGAAAATCACAGATTTGTTGCAGGAAGACAAAAACTGTTCAGAAGAATGGTAAGCAGTGCACAGTCTGTGACTGTGAGATGCCAAAGAGCTCTTTGGTGCAACCATGTCCCACCTCCACCCTAGGGCAAACCATGGGTATCCACCATCCCACCAAGAGCAGAAAGCTGGGTGAGTGTGCAGGCTTTGCAGATCTAAGTAGTTTTGCTGTCTCCTGAAAGAATAAAATCGTTTTATTTTGTGTGCTGTGTCCAGAGGGCATTACACCATATCATACTGTGTTTCAAAATTGATTTTCTCCTGCTCTGCTTGCAGAGGTAGCAGCTTTAACACTGGAAATGTTATAAACAGAGGCTGAGGGAGGAGACTCGTGGCTCTAGCTCCCTGCTCAGTTTTCATAACATAGATCTTTCTGCTTGAGAAAATGGGAGTTTTTTTCCCAGTGCCTCTGGAATTTTTTTTCTCCTGGATCTCAGTCTGCTTACAGACCGGAAAAAGCTGGGCAAGACAAGCAAGTGTAGCACCAATAGACACAAAATTACAGCAGATATTCATGACCATCACACAGGTTTGAGAAAGGGAAAGGCTTCTCACTGCTAGAAATTACCTACCAGTAATATTTTTGTAAGTTTTGACACTTTTGACAAGCATGAGACTAACCCTAATAAATTACCTATGAACTCAGACCTATCAGAACTTATGCAGCAGCTGTCTGAGAATCTGAGAAGGGATAGCAAGCTCCTGAGCAACTGATTTAATTGAATGCAATTAAGGACTAAGAGCTATCAGATGCACACAATCATATTGTCTTGGTCTAGAAATCCATATTAACTGTGAGAGAGAATTTTCAGATTTGCTATTTGCTGGTGCTCAGTTTTTGTGTGTGCGTGAGATTTATTCCCAGGATACATCTCATTGTATCTAACCAGCAAATTCTGCTTTATTGTGTTGTTATTTATTGAAATTCTCTTCAGGGAACACAAACCAGGCCTAGCAAATTCAAAGAGCAAGGGATTCTCTCTGTCCAGTGGAAGCTACCTGAAAACTAAAAATACTTGCTCCAAAAATTTCCTGTAAGAATAAAACGGAACCCTTAAAAACCATGTTTGGACTCATTGTGTATGTAATTTTCATGTGTTAACTACATTTATTTGCTTTGTCTGACACATAGATTGGTTACCAGCTCTATCTCTGAATTATTTTGGCAAAAGTAGTGCAGTACCCTTATAGAAAACATAGTCTGAACCATATTATGAACTTTAAAATGTTAGAAGACCTTACAAGTAATTCCTTCTTAACAGATAACAAAAGAGAAACAAGCATCAGATATTTATCATGGAGGGAAATTATTATTTCAAAGCTTATTCTAGAGAAGTATTAAGAATTGGTAAAATATTAAAACAAATTACTTTTCCCACCCATAAAATTGATATTTCTTTTTTTTTTTAGTTGTTGAAGAATCTACCTTGTGTTTGACATACTATACCTTACAATTTCTTTAATTCACATCCCAGAAATAATTAAAATTAAATTACTCTGTGCAATGCAGAGTGAAATAAAGATAATGGTTTAAGAATCTGAACATCAGTTTTGGCGAAGTCAAGCCGTCAGCACTCATCAACAACAGGTTGGAATCTGAAAGAACTAGAGAGTATTTCCAAATTTTTTAAAAAAATTTAAAACCACACTTTGGTGGGTGCTTCCTTGATGGGGGACTGCGTTTGTCAGCATCACAGCAAGAGACACAGGAGAGTGAATGTTGTGTTCCTGGAAACCTTTTGTCTCTTGCTGCACTGAAGGTGCTGGACAGCTCGAGCTCTCCACGCTGGTGGGTGTGCCCAGGATACCACCCAGCCATTCCAACTTTCCATAGGAGTGGTGCAGAGGAAGGCTTGGGCTCTCCAGAATGGCGTGGCTCTCCTTTCGTTCTCAGTGTCGTGGCAGAGTGTGGAAGGACAAAGGCATTCCAGGATCCCTAAAAAAAGACCCCGGTGAAGATGGGACTATCCCGTGGCTGCCAGTCTGGGGTTCCTTAAAACACTTCAGGAGCCTCTGAGGTGACACCATGGGATGCACACAGGAGACACTGCCCAGTTTTTTTGCAGTCCCTGCACTGTTTAAATGACTTACAGTCCTGTTAGCTCTTGTGCTATTAGAGCTGTTCCTCTGTAGGTACTTTTAGGGAATACTGTAAATCCTTCAGTAATTTTATGGTCAAGGCAGTATAATGCAGTTATTTTGGGCTCCAGCTCACAGTGCCATATGATTCCATCAGATTCTGCATTTTCATGAAAAGGAAATGGCAAGTTTCTTGCCCTTACAGAAAGCTTTAAGCTTTAAAGTATGAAATTGATGCAATGTCATCTGCCTGAGGGCCTGAAATAAGAGCTCTAAGGAGATTGATGCAATGTGATATGCTTGAGAGCCTGAAATGTACTCCAAAGAGTGTGAACTCCTGTATGCAACTTCATTTCATATTTATTCCTGAGCCCACGGTCCCAGCAAAGCTGGTGGCAACCATGCCTGCAAAGAGCAGAGAAGAGGTAGGAACAGATAATTGAGGCAAGCCCTGCTTACTCACTAAATCATTGTGCCCTGCAAGTTAATGTAGGCATTACAGGTTACCCTGCTCTTGCAAAAAAAAAAAAAAAAAGTCTTTTATTTTCCATGGCTACTTGCACTGGTTAAGTACAACCAGGAGCAGAAGGCTCCTGAGTGGAAAGTCATGAAGGGCTCGTTGGCAACACTTATGGGCTCTGAATTATTTTATTCCAGCCACCACATATTGGGAATGTCATTTAATAAAAGGGTGTAAAGAAAAGTAATGTTGAAAGTTCATGAATGTTGCATAGCTTGGTAAACTGTTATTTTTTCTGTGTAAAGAGCCCTGGAAGTACACATGGGGATAAGGGAAAGCTGGATCTGTCAGGAAACGGTGTTGAACAATTAGGCACTTAAGGCTAACAGCAGAAAAAAAAGCCAGGACTCTGCAGAAAAGTGGAATTAATGAAAGCCATTCTTCCCTTCAAGCCATAGCATTATCAGCCTGCTTTACTCCTACTTTATAGAATTGGCTCATCTCCATTTTTTAAACTTAGTTATGTGATACAACCAAAAGCATCATGTGGCCTTTTGGTGCTTGCTACTGTTTTCATCTGTTAAATCTTTTAAGTATTTTTGCAATTAATAAAGGCTTGTAAGTGGGTTTTTAAGTGTGTGTGTGTGTGGTGTTCCCTCTTTGGGCAAAGCTGTTGTAATTGCTCAGCTGCTAATCAGCTAATGGGAGTTAGTTTAAATGTTTGTGATCTGACAGTGTATTCTCAAAGCACTGAAAATATGCTTATTTCTGATTTAACAGAAAAAAACCATGACATTTAACTGGCTGAGGTCTTTATCCCACTGTGAACTCAATATAACCTTTGGTATGCTACTGCCTTGCAGAATAAAGAAAACCTTAACAGGGAGTTAAAAGAAAGCAGAACTGAAGGAAGGAGTCATAGTAAAGATCTGGAATACAAATAGAAACAGAAATATAACCACATGTGAATTAATTTCTACTTGTCCTTACTTGTCTCTCAGTAGCCCCATTTACCTGGCTACATTTCTGAGGAAAAGAAGCTAAAAGAAAGAGATGTTCACACTTCTTTGTTTTTCTTGAGTAACAAATTGACAAACAATGGAAGCAGAAAGAATGGTGAGAGCAGCGTAGGCTACAGGCAGATTTGCAGCTGTGACTTCGGTTAGGTAAGAGGTTACTGCTGGAACTCTGCTCACCACCTCCCCCTCAGTGTTACTGCCTCTCCCAGATCTGCAGGCGTTGCTGAACATGCAGATTTGAGTTGTGTTCTCTGACTTCAGGGAGTCACTGAATATGTAACCCTGCTAGCAGCTCCAAAGGCAGCGCTGCTGCAGGGGCAGGAGCATCCACCCGAGGATCTGCCCTTGGGGTGGCAGTAACCCCAAAATCCCAGCTCAGCTGCCAGAACAGCACTTCTGACCAGCTCCATGGGTGTCACTCCAAACCTACCAGATTTTCACTACTGTAATAAGAGCAGAATGTGATGCATGAAAGCTGCAAACAGAACGGGAGCGAAAGTGCATCAGTTTGGAGGAATAGGAAATGAAGGAGAAAAAGTTAAGAGAAAAAAAAAATGGAATGAGACAGAATCTGGCTCAGATGTATAAACCATCTGTAGTGTGTATCAGTGTAGCAACAAAGATCACAGAAGCACAGAATCACAGAATATGCTGAGTTGGAAGGGACCCATCAGGATCACTGTGTCCAACTCCTGGCCCTGCACAGCTTTGTCCAAATGCTTTCTGAACTCTGTCAGGCTGCCTGGTGCTGTGACCACTGCCCTGTGGAGCCTGCTCCAGTGCCCAGCCACCCTCTGGGTGGAGAACCTTTTGCTGATGTCCAACCTAAACCTCCTCTGACACAACCTGAGGCCTCGAGTTCTGTCACTGGTCACCACAGAGGTGAGTTCTACAGCAGTACAAGCTTCAAGGCCACATGGAAGATGAGGAGACTACAAGATGCAGTGGTTTGGTTATAACCAAGACCTGTTCCAGGGGTTCAAAAGGTTCCAGACTTCCAGAGGAGTCTCTGGCAGTGGTCTGTGCTGCACAGGCTGCTAGTGAGCATCCACGTGCAATTCAGGTTTAGAGAGGCTTTTTTGACCTTTAAAGCTGGAAGAAACACTCCTTTTGCCAGATCAATATTTCTACTCGAAGATGCAGAGCGATTCTGCAAAGCAATCCTGGCTTTTTTCTGCCTGAGTGTGGGTCTCACAACTTTGTCACTGCACCATGAAATCCCTCAGTTCACCCTGCACAGAGGAGTGTGAATGGAGGTGCTGGGGTGAGACACTGAGAGATCACTCGAGCACGAAGCCTTCCAATTGTGATGCTCTCAGAGATACCTGTTTTAGTGGGAAAAACAGCTGCTGAGTGTTCTCTCAAGAGCCAGCTGAAATGTGGGAGGGTGCTTAGCCTTGAGCTAGTCCTCAGCACACTAATCCTATAAATCCAAATAAGTTAAGGGAATAAAGAGCTTTTTTTCCTTACTTGAGAGCCCCCTGTGGCTGCAGATTTGGCAGCAGCATCTGACTTCGTGTTCCAGAAATCCCACGAAAAATCTTTATGGTGGAAATGTGAGACACATTAGATCCCTAAGCCTTTAACATATATTTCTCATCATAAACCCTAGGGGGTTTTGTCCTTTTTTGCAGGCTTATGGATTAGTTTTGAATGTCTTACATAAAGACTATAGCTTAGTCCTCCATGTTATTGTGCCCTCAAAGCATTTTTGCTTTTGTCTCCTACAGGCACTGTTGGCACCCCATAGGCAGTCAAAGCATTTGACATTGTGGGTTGGCTTTTACACCAAGAGGGGTCTTGTGCCAGCCCAGTTCCTTTCCACTGGAGTTCCTCCTTGTTATTTATTGAGAATCAGTACTTTTCAAATTGGCTTCCACAGTTATGAGCCTTTCCAGCACAGCACAGCTTTGAGATGTCATTTGGACTCGGCTGGTGACTCAGACAGGAGTGTGTCTTTGCTAATTCACAGTTTATTCTGTATTTTAAAAAGCTCCCCAGAAGGGGCTGTCACTGTCTCTGAGAAGAGACTTTTGAGAAGTGACTACTCACTGTCATTTCATGACTTTCACACACAAGTAAAAAGTGTGTTCCCACTTCTACAAAATAAAGGTAACATGAGAAAACTTTAGGCTGTGCCTAAACCACCATTCCCCCCACTTTTAAAACCCCTCTGTCTGGTACTGAGGTTGTCTCTGAGGTGACAGCTCTACTGAGCTACTTTTAGTACTGTAGGGATTGACCAGCCCAGACTTTGCTGAAAATGTGGCACACAAGGACAGAAGAACATCCTGGCTGGGTGCAGCTGCTGGCACCATCCAGACCAAATGCTGTGCCTTCAGCAGTGGCAACAGGAGAGACCCTGAGAGGAAAGTAGCTGAGGCTGGGCACTTTCTGCAGCACATTCTCTCAGTACTCACAGCTGTTGGATTGGGGGTGGTCCTGGTTTCAGTTAGGACAGAGTTAACTTCTTCTCAGTGACTGGTACAGGGCTGTGGTTTATATTCAGAAGGAGAAGAATGATGATAACACACTGATGTTTTGAGTTTTGCTAAGTCATGTTTATCCTAACTTTTTTTTTTTTCATGCTCTGCCAGGGAGGAGGTATGGAAAAGAAAAAACCTGTGAGGGAGCATAGCCTGGACAGTTGACCCAGACTGGCCAAAGGGATATTCCACACCACAAAACATCATGCCCAGTATGTAAACTGTGGGAGCTTCCCAGAAGAAGGAACCATCTGAGTTCAGGAATGGGATCTGGCACCAGTCAGTGGGTGGTGAGCAATTGTATTGTGCATTGTGCAAACTTGTTTGTTTCTTTTTTCTTCCCTTTTTCTAATCATTATTATTTACTATTTTATTATATTTTACTTTGTTTTCAATTATTAAACTGTTCTTATCTCAGCCTACAAGTTTTACATTCAAGCTCAGACCTTGCCATGCAGCACAGTACATCTTTCATCACTTTTAAACCCATCTCCTACTAGTTTCAATTAGTGTTCTTCAGCCCCCACACTGCACAGCTTGGTGAACAGCAGTTCCCTGTCCAGCTTAGAGTGATTTTGTAAACTTCAGCTGCACCCCACTCCTCCTTCTCTGCACCTAACAACCCCAGCCTTTTAGGTCTTTCCATGCAAGGCAGCAGCTCCATCCTTTGAAAATCTGATTTCTGTGTGTCCAGTGCCTCTCTGCCCACCCTGAGGTGCTGGGACCTGATCTGCCAGCAGGCAGAGCACAAGCTGTAGGTTTGCCCTGCTCCTTTGTGAAGGCTCCATGGTGCCATCTGCTCTGCTTCCAGGACCCTTTCTGATGGTGTTTTGTTGTTTTCTGGCTGTTGCTGTGCTCTGAGCCAAGGATATCAGGGACTTGCCAGTGGTGGCTGCAGGAGCCCTTTCCCAAGGGCTCTAACTGCCTGTTTGGAGATCAGATTTGTGGGGGAGTGACTTGGATATACTAAATATACTTTTATCTGCACTGCAGCATATCTGCCACCTTTTTGACCTTCATCATAAACGCCTTGTTTGACTGCTAATCCCCATAAACTTGGGGATATTCCACCAGCCTCCCCAGGTTAAGGATGAAGATGTTGAAAAAAACCTGCATCACATCCAGCTTCTTGACCCTTCTCAGCCCTGAAAATGACAGTTTTCCCTTTCCTTTTGCTTCTTATCCCATAATCAGACTTCAAACCATAAAAGCTCCTCTCCTCCAATCCCATGGAAACCTAATTCCTTTAACAGCTTTTCATGAGGAGTCTTGTCAAAGGCTTTTTGAAAACCCAGACATATCATATCTACCAAGAATCTTTCCTGTAATTCACAAAACCCTCCTTGTCCTTGTAAGTCATCGACACACAGGGTTACCACATGAGAACTAAGCCCACTTGTCATTTGGGTTCAGAATTACAAGCACCTTTAAGTTGTATGCTTTTATTTCTTAATTCCACTGTGCGAGGAATAGTCCGGGTTCCCCTCCCATGTGATGCACCTGCAAGCAGAAGGTGAGTGACAGAGCCTCATTTGTATACTGGCAACTCAGAGATTTTCTAAAATGAGACATAAAGAAACAACTATATTCTTTATTTAAATAAAGAAGTGGAACCAATACATGGGGTTTAAGGGGTGATTATTTCAAGTTTACGCAAAAGAAAAGTCTGGGGTTTCATCTTGATCGAAAGAGAAAGTAACAATGATTTTAGGTCAAACTAAATAGTTTTGAAATCAAATACTATTATTTTGTTAGATTTATTATACCTTCTTATATAGTTAACTACAAGGCTAAACATTATTTTAAAATGAAAAAGTGGAATACCTCATTATAATACATTATATTAAATTAATTTTTTTAAAATTTTAGGGTGTTTTCTGTATTTGTTGGCCGAAGCTTATTGGTGAAATTCTGGTCTGGATTAAAAAATAATTCCAGTTGATCCAAAAGTGCATTATCAGCAAACAAATTTTTTTGTATGAAAAACTTCAGCAAAATTTATATACAAATCTCCCCACCTGTAACCCCAAACAAAATTCTGTGTACTACAGTATCGTGCTTTCTGACTATCAAAGTTCAGTGCTGCAATTCGTGCCCAGAGGAGTCCAGTTTGAAAGTAACCCACACTTCTTCCTCTCCAAACTGTGTGAAGTCAGACTTTCAAACCACTCCTCTCACACACTCACTGACATCTTGCTCACGTTGTTTCCATGCTACAAAACTGAACTAAAGTTGGTGATTTGATGCTCTGAGGGCTGGAGCCCCTCTCCTGGAGGGAAACAGATGGAGAGAACTGGGTTTGTTCATCCTGGAGAAGACAAAGGCTCCAGTGAGACCTTAGAGAACCTTCCAGTACCTAAAGGGGCCTACAAGAGAGCTGGAGAGGGACTTTTCACAAGGGTATGTAATGACAGGACAAGGGGAATGGCTTCAAACTGAAAGAGAGTAGGTTTAGATTGGATATGAGGAGAATATCCAATGGTGAGGCACTGGCACAGGTTGCCCAGAGAAGCTGTGGATGCCCCATCCCTGGAAGTGTTCAGGGCCAGGCTGGATGGGGTTCTGAGCAACCTGGTCTAGTGGAAGGTGTCCCTGCCTGTGGCAGGGGGATAGAACTGGGTGATCTTAAAGGTCTCTTCCAACCCAAAGCACTCTATCATTGTATGGATTTGCAGTAATTAATTTTAGGTGTCAATCCTCTTAAAAGCAGAGTTTTTTTGTGCCATCACTTTTCCCCGTCCTTAAATTTGAAAAGCCCTGCAGTGTCACCTCTGAATATACCTCATATGACATCTAAATTTTGAAAGTTTTTACTTGAAACATCTTAGAAATCCAAGTTACAAGAGCTTATCATCAATACTCAAATTAAAAAGTCAGTCAGGAAGAGGGATTTGCACAGGGAGTAAGTGTGGTATGAAATCACAATCAACTATGTATGAATCACTCTTTCAGAAGAAAAATGCAGGTACTTAGTGATCTAACCACATGCCTAAGGGAAATTTACATGCCAGTGATGTACTCTCCAGAATTTAATAATGCATATGCATCATTAATGTGCTACTTAGCAAACCTAGGGAATATCATTTATTAGTCAGGCAGAATTTCTCTCAGCTTCATTTTTTTTTCCTGTTAGCTCACACTACAATTCAAAATGAACAATCATCTAGCTTTTACTTAATAAAAATTAATTTAAAAACATTTTTAGTGTTGGTAGGGGAGCTCTTGTTTATCACACAGCAGTTTGGAGATATATTGAACAGTACAAATATTAACTGGCCTACCTTTTACCAACAGCAGTAAGACTAGGGAAAGTGGGGACAAAAAGCTAAGGGTGTCAAAATATGTAAGCAGAGGAAAAAAGACAATTTCAGCATGGCAAAGCTGGAAAACACTTAGAAGAACCCAATACTGACTGTGCTTACTGGCAGGATTTGAATATACCACAAGAGGGATGCCCCCTTGCAAACTTCTTTACAGTACTATGTAAACTTGGAATTTTCCTAATAAAGATTACAAGAATCTGCAATATTAGTGGTTTGGTTTGAGTTATTTCTTTTTTCAACAAAACTCTGTAAGAGGGGTGTTGTGAGGCATTTGAATCCTGTTACAGGACCGAGCCAAGCTGTCTTTAGCTAACACTATCAGAGACCTCAGGAATTCATCAAGGTTAGAGAACTGTAAGCTATTCTAAGTCGGGAGAGAAGCAGTCTGAAGAACGAGGTAACAAGACAGCAAGAAAGTAAACAAAGAGGGACTGCAGCATCTCGGACTGGAACCAATCAGGGTCTCTGGAAGGTGCATGCAAGGCACGTGGACAATACTGGGGACCCAATAGGGTCATGTGTGATTGCGTGAACTACGGTAGCAGCAGGAATGCATAAGAATAGTGCAATGTAAACAGTAAAGCAGAAGCTTGCTATTACTTGCATCAAGTGTCTGTCCTGCTTCCCCTCCTCCCTGCATGTCCCGAATTTCTCCAACAGAGGGGGAATATTGAGCAGTCAGGCTCATCAGTAGTCTCAATGTGTCACATAATGGTATAAGAAAGTACAATTCATAATGTCGTGTAAAGGACCTCAACATTTTTTCCATTTTTTTTTTTATTTGTCAATGTCTTTAGAAGTCCAGCTATTGGACAATAAATTTAAAAAAAAATATTACTGAAAGACACTGTACTTACATTACCAGTCAGGGATGCTGATGGTGTGACTCCCTCTACTGCAGTATCCTGGATGCTGTTGCTGCACCCTGCCAGAGTTCCTGGCTCGGCTCTGAGGGAACACAAGCAGACCTTTTAAACAAAAACAAACCGGCCAAAGATTCCACTGATAGATTTGGTTCACTCAGAAACAGGTTTATGACTCTCTGGAGTAAGTCACAGAGACATGCCTCATTTCAGGCAGTGGGGCTGGCAGGAAGACAAAGACACTCCACTTAAAAAGGATTCAGGTGCAGCTGGAGCCTTGTAGCTCCTTTTAGGGCAAGGAGGTAGCTTAAGGAGAGATGGGGCATTCCTCCAGAATCATGTCTTAAGGTTCCATTGCCTCCTGCTTCTATTGACTACTCTTCTCTTTTTTCAACTGCTTTTCTTTTTCTCTCCAATGCCCTGATTCTTGTTATCTCATTTTGTGCGTGTTGGGATTTTTTTTCTCCACTTACTGTTTTGAGTCTATTCTATTTTCCCTTTTTGATGTTTTTGTCTCACCACTTCTTTATGTGGCAAAATGCTTGGAAGGGAGTTGTTGTTTTTTCTGACAATCGCATTGACCTTTGCCACAAAATCCTCAAAGTAGAGAAAAATGCACTGGCAGCCCAAAAAAGAAACTGGTTCAGCATCCTGATACTGCATCATTACGGTGCACCAACACCATAAAAATTAAGCTTTAACCACATTCTTCCACCCACACAACCACAAGAGGAAGGCTGCTGGGCTAGATCTCTGCTTCTACATGTGCCCCATCTCAGTGTGGTGTGACATCAGCGTGACCTGATGTCACATCCCTGTCCCACACAAAGCTGGGCTGCTCTCCATCAATTGGGTGGAAGCAAGAGACTGAGGGCTGTGCTTAGAACCGATGTGAGAAATGGCTGAATGGCAACTGGCACTCCTTTTAAGCAGACCTGCTTGAAGTTAAGCAGTAAATTGACACCTGCTTTGCAGGCACCTGGAATGACTGTAGTGCTTTGTGCAGGAGGTCACGCTGTGGATGTGCTGGTGCTTCGATCTTGGCACCATCAGTGAACAGCTGTGATTGGAGCTCGAATCTGACTGCGTGGTGGAAATAACTGGCAGCGGAGCTTCCACGGGATCACCTCCCTCTGAAGCAGGTGCAGGAGGTAACAACCACCCAGCTGGTGGATGACTGTGAGTTCTGAGCCCCTGTGCCCTTCCCAGCCGCTCCAGGCAGGTCCATCAGATGATGTACAGCTGCCCCCTTAGGCTCTTCCTGCCTACAGGTACTTCCCACAGCTCGGAGAAGAGATAATGGAAACAGACTCCATCCACTCCTGGACATGGAGATCCCTTTTTGGGAAAGAGAGCTTTCTGAATTTAACACCACGTGGCTGTGTGTACATGGGCACACAAATAAGTGCACTCCAGGAGGGTGCAGAACTGTCCTGTTGTGCACTGCCAGCTGCACAGTCGCAAATCTCGGGGGTTTTTTTTCCATGAAATCTCAACAGATGACACCTTCTGTGAAACCCTGGTTTTAAAATCTCCAGGATTACATGAGAATTTATTTGGGAGAAAAGTAGGTTCTTAACTTTCCTTCTTGCAGGGAAATATTTGAAAATTAGACCACTCAGAGTTGGATTGAAAAATCACCAGGCAAATTTGAAAGTTCATTATATTTTAAAAACTTGTTATTTTTTAATGCCCAGAGTTGGCAATATAACATAAGTCTGCTGTCAGCTCGCAGATTTTACTTAAATTAGATACTAAAGGACTTCAGCAGTCCGTACAAAAAAATATGGGGCCATCTGTTACCAAAGAGTTTATTCTAAAATTACAAATCTCTGTTGCAAGTGCTGCCCAGCTGTAATTGGCTGTGAGGTAAGCAAGCCATCACCTGAGGGCAAAGAAAAAGGCAGCAAACAAAAACTTTACCCAGAAATGTAACAGATTTTACTGCATCTATTTAGTAATTTTTCCAACATAAACACTTCCAACAAGTGGAATGCATTTCCCATTTGCAGGCAAAAAAATATGCTTTAAAAAGTACCAATTCAATGAGCTCGTTTAACTGTGAAGCAGGATTTTCTCTAAGAGACCCTGTGTTAAGATTTAAGGAAGAATGTAGGAGGAGACAGCAGATGCTCCGAGACAAGTGAAAATTATTTAGGTGTACTTCTATTAATACAAAACCTGCACTGTATTATTACTATGAACACAGGATGTTCAAGACACGTGGTAACAGACAAGTCAAGCGGTGATGTGGGAGTCTTCCGGCTGAAGTTGCTTTCCTGAAACTAGGAAAAAAAGAAAATGTGTCAAACAGAAGACCATTGAATGTGAAACTGAAAAAAAAAAAACCAAACCAATAATGAAAAGGAAGGGTGTAAAAATGAGGCCTTGCTTCCTGGTAACCCTGTGGAAAAGTCAAATTTAGTGATAGAGATTATACCTTAAATTATGTGTGAATGAATGTCACAGCTATAAGCTTTAACTTCTGAAGTTCAGACAGCACTGACAGCAGCAGACTTGCCATTCAACTACTGTAACCCCCTAACCACGCTGTCAAATCTGTGAAAAAGAGAAATATAGATATTTGCTGTCTGGCCCAGGCACATGAACTCCCATTTCTGATGAAAATCCCAGTTCACAGGTTACAGAGTCCCACAGACAAGATACTTATCATTCATGGTGCTGCAGCAGTTCTGGTCACAGATGGATAATTATCCCACTACGACTCAGCAAAAATATCTAAACCCCTGTAATTTATTCAGAACCATAAACTTCATATATTTTTTATACCTGTGTTATATATACACTGGGCAGAGGTGGTGTCCATCATTTTTTAACATCCAGCAATGTTCTGCCATAAGGGTTGGTTGGGGTTGGTTCTGCAGAGCAATGTTGGGAGTCCATAGGAACTATGGGGACTATTCCTTGGATAAGGAAAAGTTCCAGCAGGATTACCCAGCACTGGAGGAGGAGAGCAGCCTGCATGGGGTCTGGATCACACCAAGGGGCTGCCTGGATGTCAGCCTCAAGGTGAGCATGTGAGGACTGGCTGCACATCCCTCTCAAGATTTCGCATAGCAGGCTACCTGCTCTGTCCTGGCAAAAAGCCTTATGCGTGTCTCTTCCAAGTTCTGCACAGGAAAACAGACAAGAAAATACTGCAGTGATCCTAAAAATGAAGCTTCAAATAATGTTTTTGCTCAGCACAGACCACCAGGGCTGCAACCATCAGTGCAGGACTGAAGAGCTCTATAGTAATAGAATTGTCACTGGATCATGACTGGATTGCTGGCTTTAGCAGGCAGTTTAAGGAAGGGGTGGAGAAGGACACCTCTTTATCTTAGCTTATTTTAAATATCAATCAATCTTAGGGTTTTTAAATTAAAATAGAAACTTGCATGAGAAAGAAATTTTTTAGAGCTGACCTATGGCAAGGATTAGTGTATTTGGCACTGTCTCTAATTTGCCCATACCTGAAATAAATTCAGTTTTAAATTCCCTGCCTCTCCAAGGTGTGGATGACAGCTGCACAAATAGATCTAACAATTCTGTACTGTAGGCACATTGTCCCCATGTCACTCCTTGCCTCACTGGTTCCCTAGACTGCGTAATTGCCATAGCATGAAAGAGCCACCATCCAGGTACACCTCATGTATTTTTATTCTCTTTTTACGACTACAATAGGAGATGATGAAGCTGATTGCAGGTTATAATATAACTTACTATGTACCAAAACAATTATACTAGCAACTGATTTCAATAATAATTGTTAGGGACCCACTAGAAGACCAGTACCAGTTGTACTATTCAATGCTTCGACAATATTTTTCCAAAGATTAAAGCAGTATTAAAAAATAATGAACTGGATTTTATATTCAAATGTGGTGGCATTTTTCTGCAGGGTCTGCTGCTGTTTCTGTTCAGTTATGGTGGTCAAAACTTTTTGAAAAGTAGGAGGGAAATGAGGACAGACTGATAATCACCTACAGATCAACACCTTACAGCATAACATTGTCCTCACGCTTGTGAACAGCAGCTTGGTGGAAAATATAATATTAGCACCCTGCATGGCTTCCTTCTCAATGAGAAAGAAAATAAAAACAGTACCAAGTGGAGCTCTTGGCAGGGTCTGGAGAAGCCTGTAGAGAAAAGGAAGAGTTACAGGAAAAATAAAATAATGGGAAACCTCGTGTCTGTAGCATGTGAAGGGAGATAAGGGAGATATGGAGCAAAAAAAGGAGATAACCACGGAGAAGGTCCTGAGCTTGTAAGGGATGGCAAAAATGGTGTGGGCAGGAGCAAGTGAGGTGACCCACAGAGCACTGCCATGCACAGCAAGGAGAACAGATTGGTGCAGAATGCCTTTCCCATCATGGGAATGAGCAAGATGAAAGCCCTGGTAATTCCATGGCGAGCTCTCAGCCTCCACGTTTCCCCTGGTTTCCATTTTAGCACACTTGCCAGGGAGGGATCCCTGCTCTACCTTAGGCCAAGCATGACTGGTTTCAAGGAGAGGTCATTAGTGCCACCTCAGAGATCTCAAGCCCTGCCTCCCTGGAAGAGGTGGCTCCCAAGCCCATCTGCTGAAAGATAATGTAATAGTGAAAACCAAGCTGCATTAAAATAGCAGCATTACAAAAATGAGGCATCTTACAGAGGGAACTGCCAGGTTAGAGAAAGGTGTGTTTGACCAGCTCTCTGGTGCACCTACAAGCACAAAAGCAGTGAATTTCATGAAAACCAGCACTTATTAAGCACTTGAAATCATGTTGTGAAACTCTCTGCCCTTCTGCCCTCTGTGCTGCTTTACAAGCACCAACCTGGCCATTATGGGGAAAATTCATTTCTAGACTCACTTCAATCAATAAGCTCTCAACTGTCATAAACTCAGTGCATGCATGCTTAAAAATACATTTACATAAATACAATGCTGCTAACAAAACAGAAACTTCAGGAAAGAGACCTCTCGGAGCATCTGCACAAAGAAGTCTGCAAAAAAATGGCTCAGAGTAGTGGTTCTAATGAGCTATTAATTTCCAGTAGGATGATTGGTTGCCGTTTCCTTCTAAAAGCACACTCATTCAGCAGAGGTTCATAGTTAAACTCTCTCTCTTGCTAGGAAAACCAGTTATCAGCTGAGGTCTGAGTCAAAGGATGGATCTAGTGTGGACAGGGCTCACTGAGCACAGCACTCCTCCAGTGTGAAACTCAGAGCATTGTGTGATAGCAGAACAGGCCACCTCTCCCCATGTCACCTCACCCTTGTCCCAGCCTGCACCCACATCAGAAAAACAACTTTGGGAAGACATTCTCCAGATTTAGTGCCAAAGTCACTTGGCAATAGATCAGCTCCACATAAGGAACAAAGTTATAGATTTTAAAAGGAAATAAAGAAGCCTCTTCTTTTTTTTCTGCCACATTTTAATTAGTAGGAACCAATCTTCCTTCAGCTCTCTGAGCAGTATCTGGCAGAGATGCAGGACTGAAACATTTAATGTGACCATACTGGTTCTTCATCACCAGGCTGCTTCCCAGTTGCCTCTCTCACCCATCACCAATGCTGACAGACGACAACTCTGAAGAAAGAGGACATCACTAATGCAAAATACAAATAATTTCTTTTTGCAACACTGATTTACTGATTCAGTGCTGGGAAAAAGCTTAGGAAAAGCTTAACCCTACATATCCAGCTGAAATTTATGTCCCCTGCCCTGACAGCTGCAAATATCTCATGGTACTTAATTAACAGACCATTGCCATGATCTGTCTTTGCAAACCTTCAAATCAAAACTCCTTTCTTTCCACAAGAGATCATCTGATTTAGACAGGGATTGACTCGGGGAGATTCAGTGCCACATGCTATACAGGTCAGACTGTTTGATTACGGCTGTTTTTTTCATCCGGATTTGTAAGTTATTTTTTCTTTGCAAATTGAAATTATCAAACTGTCTCAGTGAAAAATCCACAAGCGTTCATACTATTAATAGAAGCACAATAAAACACAAGGCAGGAAACAGGATAACTGTGGGTGGGTACTACACTTTCAAATAGCAGGAGCATCTTGAACCCAACAAAATCAGCAGATGAATGTTCCTGTTCTGTGGGAGCAGGATGGAATCATGGAGAAGACTTTGATCATCTTCAGCCCTGGCCCACTTTTATTTTGATTCCTGCCTCTTTTTTTCCCTTATGGTTTTTTTTTAGGATTCTATTATTATGCAGAGACCTGAACTGTCTGCAGTTCTGGTTGTGAATTAATTTCACAGGTTATGTTTAGACTCTTCTTGATTTTTGAGCTCTTTTTTCTGGTAGTTCTGCTGCATGCTATTCCAGCAGCTCTCATCTCACTTCAGATCTGCATCTAAGAGAAGGCACAAAATACACAAAGCATCCTAAAATGACATTCATTCAGAAATCTTACGGTTCCATCTCTTCTTTTTGCTGCTTTGTCATGTAAGAAAACCAGTAAAAAGGTTTTAGTCATATACTGACATTAAAGGGACCCTAAACAATCATGCAGTTCTTGCTTCATTTCTCACTGCTGTACAAACTCTTCTAAAACTAGTACAAGCAATCTACATGTCTGCAGACATGCAAACAAGCAAGCAGAGAGGAAATTAATCATCTTCTGCTACTAAAAGAAAGGTGGTTTCTCAGCCCAAATACAGGACAATGAGCTACTGCATGAACAGTCTCTGATTTACATATGCTGGATGCTGACAAGCAGTAAACTTAGTGCTGAGGAAAAAATGCCCTTTAAACTCAGCTTTGAAAACACCCTACATTTTTCCAGGCCTGCACAAAATGAGTGTATTAGAACAAGCGATTTTTACCAGCCTACCAGGTCGATTATTTGGTCAGAATGACCTCAGTACTCATAAACAATTTGTCACAGTTGTATTTTTCTCAAAACTTAACATTTTCACAGGTTGCCTTATTTGCAGCGTTCACCTCATGCTTAAATTCTCCTTTGGGGCAACTTCTGAGGAAGGTCAGCATTGCTTTCAGTCCTGTCTGTATCAGTATGATGCAACTATTTCTGTGAATTGTTCCACCTCATAGTCTAAGATTAGCCTGGCAGCCTCTGTCACCAAGGTAAGGCCTATAAAGCACTTAGGTTACCTCTGATCACCTCACCTTTGTGGAGACAAAAGCAGCTCAAGTCAGCCTCAGAGAAAGGGCACACATTAATCAAAGCAAGCAGTTGACTCCTGTGTGTACTCCCCATAAGCTCTTTGCCTGACAGACTTCATTTCATGCCAGAGTTTCACTTTTTTTATAGTTACTGGGTGTTTGCAGCAGCCCAATAAAACCAGGTAAATCCCACAATCTTCATCCACAGTCATGTCTTGTTCCAAAAATGAATGCAAAAGATATTAAAAAATTTCAGAGAATGTGCTTATGATAAAGGAGAAAAGTGAAAACTGTTACATTTGTCACAGTAGGACAACTGAAGAATAATGGGTTGATAAAATACTAACAGTTTTGTTCCAAATGAGAAAATTCTACCTATAATAGCTAGGCCTGTGTTGTTTTCTCTCACTTTAAGAGCTTTCTGTTAGCTCTGGAATCAAATTTGTCACTCAGCTCAGCAGACACACAGAGCAGGGTAGTGCACATAGCTGGTGCTCCAAACACACACCAAAGTGAAATTTCCTAGACTGCTCGTGACATTAACTCTCACAGATACACTCTTCTAGCAAATTTTGTCTGAAGAGCTTTCAGAAGTTTGATGTAGACAATTTTTTTTTTGCCTTGAGGACCCAGCCCCTCTGCCTGAGCGATGCTCCCTGCAGCTGTGCCTGTCTGCAGCCCTTCCTCCTGGACTGACCCTGCATCTGACTCATCCCCTCACCTGGTCTGGGGCTGTTGTGATCAGCATCCTGCTCTACCCACACAGCTCCATGTCCGTGTGGAAACCAGGAATGAGTGGTGTCCCTCAGACTGGGACCAATTGTATTTAATACCTTCATCAATGACATAGACTGTCAGATCAAGTGCAGCAGCAGCAAATTTGCAGATAACACCAAGCCAAGTGGTACAGCTGATGTGCCTGAGGGACAGGGTGACATCCTGGGGGACCTGGACAGGCTTGAAGCCCATGAGAGTCACATGAAGTTCACCCAGGTGCAAAGTCGTGCACGTGGGACAGGGCAACCCCCAGTACCAGTACAGGCTAAGGGATGAAGGGCTTGAGAGCAGCCCAGCCATGGAGCACCTGGGGATACAGGTGGATGAAAAACTGGTCATGACCCATCTGTGTGTGCCCGTAGCCTGGAAACCTAAACTGCCTCAGAAGTGCAGCCAGCAGATTGAGAGATGGTTCTTCTCTTCTGCTCTGCTGAGATCCCCCTGGAGTGCTGCATCCAGCTCTGGGGTCCTCAGCACAAGGAAGACAGGGACCTGTTGGAGCAAGCCCAAAGGATGAAAATGTTCACAGGGCCAGAGCACCCTTCCTGTGAAAAAAGGCTGAGGGAATTGGGATTGTTCAGCCTGGAGAAGAGTAGGCTCCAGGGAAACCTTATTGTGCTCTTTCAATACTTCAAGGACTTGAAAGATAGAGAAAGACTTTTTACCAGGGCCTGCAGTGACAGGACAACAGTTTTAAACTGAAAGAGGGCACATTTAGATTGGACGTAAGGAAGAATTTTTTACTACAGAGGTGGTGAGACACTGCAACAGATTGCCCTGAGAAGTTATGGATGATTCATCCCTGAAAGTATGCAAGGTCAGATGGGGCTTTGAGTGACCTGGTCTTGTGGGAGGCGTCCCTGCCAATGGCAGGGGGTGGAACTAGATCATCTTCAAAGGTCCCCTCCAACCCAGGGCATTCTGAGATTCAGATGCTGGGGGTCTGCATCAGCGGGGACAGCAAGGGCTCTGCCTGTGCCAGGAGCAGCCTTGCTCCTGCTGCTCCCTCAGCCTCACCAATTTGCTCTTGGCTGTACCTGACAACTTCAAGAGCAAGACCCCTTGCCTGAGGAATGACTTTTCCTTCCTGTTAAATGTGTCTTCCAAAGAATATTGAGAGATAGCAAACAATACAGAAGATAAACAACCAAGCTCCTGGCCTCAAGTGCACTTTGCTTTGCTGCTGCAGTTATTAAGTATCCTTCTTGATATACATGCTTTCATTTTTTCCCAGAAAGACCTCAAAATTACCTTGTTAGCATTTTCCTTATTCCAGCAACTAACAGTACAGAAATGAATTATTCTAAGCGCTGGATGAAAGCCCATGTGTAGCAGAGGGTCACTACATAATCTAGAAAAGCTAGGTATAGCCAAAATTGTTTCAGCTTCAAAAATTTTGAGGTATTATCTTGAAAAAAGTTAATAACAGAAATCCTCACCATTTCCAGTGTTTCTAGAACGGAAAATGTTCAGAACCTCTTAGGGAGCTAAAAAGCTTGGTTGAGGGCTGTGTGGGAGTATTTGCGTATGCATTGTCAGGGGGAGAGAGAGGAAAAGAATTACGATAAATACAGCATTTTTTGGTGTTCAGATGAGTTGGGTTAAAGTCTGCACTACAGCAACTTAATAATTCCCCATGACTTTCCCTTCAAAATTAGGAAATTTAACAAAACAGAGGAGGACAGGCTTATTTGTAGAGTTTTCAGCAATAACACCTTTTGTAGCCTCCTATCAAACAACTTCAGACTTTCATGTCTTAATTATTCTAGAACCTACCCTGTTGAGATTGGTAGAAAAACGAGTAGAATGATGTATTTTACTAGGGAGAAGAAGAAGACCCTGTCCTAAAACCCCCCTCAGCTTGAGTTAGTGTGAATGGCTCTACAAGGCACGTGTGTGGACAGAGAAATTGGCACCAGGAAGAGGCAGGCTGAAGAGAGGGGACCTGTGTGCTAAGAAGTAGCATCCGAGTGTCTGCCAAGAACTGATAAGCTCCAGAGACTTCACAGTCTGCTGAACCCACAAAAACTGATAAACTGAGCACAGACACTCTGCCAAATCTCTCCAAATCCATCAGCATCAGCCATGCCCAGGCTACATCCATGAAGGCTGCTACATGCAGAACTACAAGACTGTCTATCTATCTGTCTATCTATCTATCTATGGATATGAATATATAAAATACACACACACACACATATAAATGACAGAACAAAATAATCTGGAGGTACTTCCTGAACACCCTGACACACCAATACACACCTCTGCTTTTAAGTAGCCATCTAGGGTTGGTCTCCCAACTGCTCCACCCATCAGTGCAGACGTTTGTGAACCACATGAGGCAATAAATGAGTGAAGTGTGTCATGAGTCCCTAGCTGTTGATAACAGCATAACAAAAGCTATCTGATAACTGCTGTTTTCTGTTTCCCCCAGACTGACCCCAGAGAAAAGGGGGTATGCAATAACCCAGTATTGCAAAGTTTAATTTCTACATTTTTTGTGGATATCAAAGTGTGGAGCTACCCCACCTTGGGGATGGAATCAGATGCTGGATGCAGACTTTCTAAATGGCAGGCTCAGGTGCATTTCCAGTGTGGCATTTCTTAAGTGGTTGTCACCATAAACAGAGGCATGCCCAGACACAGACATAGGGACACCTTAGACCTGGAGAACTGGTATCAAGGAATGGGACAAATTAAGAAGTTGCCAGGCTCATCACCCAAGCTTCTGCACCATGTGGTCTGTAAAGTCAAAGTCTTTCCTTGAGACATCCACAATGTTATTAAATCAGTAACTTGTTCCTCTTCTAGCAGCCTCACAGGGATGGACTCATGCTCCTCCCAGCCTGAAAAAAAACCCAGGACTACCAAACTCCACCCCAACAATAAAATGACCTCTGTGGCACTCATACCATGTTGGTTTAGGAGGCCACCAAATTCAGATGGCCCTTCATGTTTTCCTGTCATCTTCATTCCTCATATGAACAGACAACAGTCATCTCCAGGGAGAATCTATCAGGAGTCTGTTCAAAAGAGTCTTTATTTTCAAAACTGGGCCTGCTTCGAGCACTGTCCCAAGTTTTTCCCCTTCCTGCTTCAGCCCATCTCCCTGCTTCTACCTGCCAGATGGATGATCACTGTTATTTTCCAGAAAAATTTAAATCATCTTGCCTATTTACAGCAAAAATTGACAGAGACGAGCCACCCAAACACTTGTGCAGGTACCATTCTGGTGAGCATTTTTGATAGGAACAGCAACACCTGCTGAAGGGGTTATTCTGCAGCGTGTTCCACTTCCAAACACTTCACAGGCCATGAGCAGTGGAATCCGCTGCACTTTTCTCAGGAAAATAAATATCTTTGCTTTTGTGCTTCAGTTTGGGGGACAGAACACATCAAATTGTTTCTGAATGCGATAGATGACAAGTTAAATGGAAGTTATGCTTTGGTACTAAAAGGAAAGAGTTCTTTTAGAAGGAACATGCTTTCAGAGTCCTTCGGTATGAGCTGGATTTGCATGACCTCTTGTGGTTAAAGCCCTGCTTTGCAGTTACACGTTTTTGCTGGAGGTGGGAGCGCACCCGAGGCTTTTTCTCCTACAGTTGTGCAGGGGGGAAGGAGAGGCTTTGGCTTGAAATGTTAAACAGCAATGTTAGAGAAAGGAAAAGGCATCTGGGGACAGCACATAATTATTCTGTGGATTTAGGCTGATAAAAATAAGTTGTTATTTTTGGTCTGTCCTCCTGTGTCTCAAGCACACCAGTCAAGAACCATGGAATGTAATTATATTACAAAATCACAGAAGCACAGAATACTCAGAGCTGAAAGGGACCCACAAGGATCATCAAAGTCCAGTTTCTGGCCCTGCACAGGACAGCCCCAAGAATTGCACCATGTGCACCATATAATGCATCAGGAAATTGCTTTTAAAGGACATAGCCTCACTAATTAATATGGGGGGAAATAAAAAAGCCCCAAAAAACGCAGGAGGAGCAGAGGAAGAGATCCCGTTATTTTAGCTGCCACTTCTCAGCTCAGCTGTGCATCTGTCAGTGAAACCAGCTGAGAAATGGGGCCAGCAGCTGTCCAAGCTTCTTCTCCGGCCACGTACCAGCTTCTCCTCTTCCCCCCACAGCGCTGCAGGGCGGGAGGGAAGCTGCCCGATGCCAGTGCCACAACTTGTCCTTCCCCGAGGATGTTTTTGTGGGAAGGGCCCAGCTCACGCCATCACACATTAACCACAACAGGCACTGGGGCCCCACGGCAGGCAGGGAGCGGGGTGTGGAGGGCTGTGGCTGTTGTCCCAAATTCGGTTCTTTGACCTGGTATGTGAGAGGCCAACGCACACACAGAGTTGAGGGATTTGATTTATTTACAGTTCTGCACAGAAAGGGGTGCTGCTTGGCAAATCCACAATGCCAGCACGAATTCTACCAAAACTTTTCAATATTTATACATTTTAGTAAACAAAGGCATTAGTGTTCATTGGCTACAAGTTACATAGTTCTCTTACTATTTAGTATTGTATCTTGTGCTTATTAATGATTCTCTCCTTTCTCCTGCTAATTAGTCCCATACTCAGTCTTCCTCTTCTTTCGGGTCCTTGGGTTTCCTGGGTTCGTGGCTGTGAGCTGGTGGTCACCATCTCCCCCTGCCAGAATTGCCTTTTACCCAATTGGAGGTGATTCAGCACAGTTTCTGAGTTGTCTTTATCAGTTTCTTCCTTATCTTTGGGGTCCTGCCAAGTGTCCTTGTGGCCCATAAATTCTGCATTCTTTATGTCCACTATCAGCAGTGCATCCTCCTCCCCAAGCTTTAGTAACCTCCCCCGAGGTCGGAGATCACTGAACTACCTTGATCCCTAAACCTTAACAAGGGTAACTACCCACAAGTAATTTGTCTTTCCAACACCTGCACATCACTCAGGGATTGCTTGTTAGCTGCTGTTTCGCGGGTTAAATCTCCTTTCCTGCTGATTAGCCTTGAAAGCACACGAAGATCAAAAGTCAAAGATGTTTTCTTTCCAAGGGAAGTGTTTAGATTATGCCGGTTTTGCACCAATGCCAGACGGGCCGGGTTGGGCCGGGCGAACCTCCTCCCTCAGCGTTTCCCGCCAAGCCTGAGGGGGAGGGGCGGGGCCGGGGAGGGGCGGGGCCAGTGGCGCGGGT
>VXAC01003633.1:1225153-1306433 GCA_013399225.1 Rhipidura dahli
GCCCGCGGGAGGGAGGGGGAGGCGGTACGGGGCTGCAGCCGCCGGCGGTTGGAGCGGGACCCTCGGAGTGTCCGTGCCGCCGTTCCCCTGTCGCTGCCCCGCTTCCCCCCCACGCCCCCGTTCCCTGGATGTGGTGCCCGGCTGGGCCGCGGAGCCGGCCTGCAGCGGCCTGTGCTCCCGGCGGGCCTCGGCGGGCGCCACAACGGGACCCTGCGGGGACGGGGGCGTGCGGTCGGGTGTTGCTGTATGGAAATAGTGTTTTGACTCGTGTGCTGAATTTGCTTTCCGTGCTGTAGCACAGAATGACACAGGTCAGGCTGGAAGGGACCGCAGTGGGACGTCTGGCCCAACCTGTCTGCTCGAGCAGGGTCCTCCCCCAGAACACATGGCACAGGGTTGTTTTCAGACAGTTTTGAATATCTCCAGTGAGGGAGACTCCACCTCTCTGGACAGTCAGTTCCAGTGCGCAGTCACACACACAGTCAAGAAGTTCTTCCTTGTGGTCTGGTGGAACTTCTGTGCATCAGTTTCTGCCCATTCTATCTTGTCCTAATGCTTGGTACCACCAAGAAAAGCCTGGCTACATTTTCTTTTTAACCCCCCGTTTGGATATTTATACACTGTGATCAGGTCCCCTCTCAGTCATCTCTTCTGGAGGCTGATGAGGCCCAGCTCCCTCAGTCTTTCCTTGCAAGGGAGATGCTCCATTCCCATAATCATCTTTGTTGCCATCTGCTGGACCCGCTCCGGGAGTTCTGTGTCTCTTGTGCTGAACATCACGATGGCAAGTGTCCCACGTGTCAGCAAAGTGAGTGTCACTGGTTGTTGGGCCACAGCCTGCAGAAGTATCCCAGCCATCATCTGTGGGAGTGTGGCAGTGGGGTGAAATCGATGGGAAGGAGGAGTGAGCAAATAAAAGCTGCCATCAGATGCTTTGCAGTGCAGAGAGAGTTTTCTGTTTATTCATTTTTTTGTAGCCTGAGGGTTTTTTAAGCCTTACTCTTTTCCTTTAGATGCCTGGTTGATAATTAGTCTCTCCAGGAAAACTTGTCTTAGTTATATATGTTGATAATTCATAATACCTGGTCTGCAATCTTTAGTTAAGATCTTGTTGGACCCAGCTACTCTCCCCCTCCCTTAACTGCATGAAGGGTTACACATGGCTGTAGGTGGCCCAGCTTGAGGAGAGGATGGACAAGATGACCTCCAGAGACCCCTTCTGATTTCAGCCAGTCTTCTGTGACTGTGAACTCAAAAGAGGCCACAAAGATGCTCAGGGGACTGGAGCACCTCTCCTGTGTAGACAGAATGAGTGGTGGGGCTGTTCAGCCTGGAGAAGAGAAGGCTCCAAGGACACCTTAGAGCACCTTCCAGTACCTAAAGAGGCCTGCAAGAAACCTGGGCAGTGACTTGTTACAGGGCAGGTTGTGACAGGGCAAGGGGAAAGGCTTCTAACTGAAGAGAGGAGGCTTAGATTAACTATTAGGAAGAAATTCTTCACTGGTAGGTTGGTGAGACTCTGGCACAGGTTGCCCAGAGAAGCTGTGGATGCCCCATCCTTGGAAATGTTCAAGGCCAGGTTGGATGGGGCTTTGAGCAACCTGGTCTTGCAGAAGGTCTCCCTGCCTACGGTTGGGACTCGATGATCTTCAGGGTCTGTTTAAATCCAAGCTGTTCTGTGGTAAAGCTCTATCTCTGTGGGGATCCAGCAGAACTTGGAGGAGCAAATCAAAACAGTTTGAGACATGTTGGTGATGGTATGGAAGAACCTTGTAATCCAGGTTGCACCCTCTGGGAGCCTTCCAAGACCATAAGAGGGCAAAATACTCATTAGCAGTGTGCAGTTACATTTATGAAGAGAGCTCTTTTAAAATGTCTGTGTTCCTTAAATGACACATTTGTTGTCTCTGCAGTGTGTCCTGTGACTATTCTCCTGGGGACTTGGTGTGGGCCAAGATGGAAGGTTATCCCTGGTGGCCATGCCTCATTTACAACCACCCCACTGAAAGAACAATAATCAGAGGAAAAGGAAAATCCACTCGTGTCCATGTGCAGTTCTTTGATGACAGCCCTACAAGGGGTTGGATCAGTATTAAATACCTGAAGCCATATAAAGGTAAGAGATAGAAACAAAACTTGAAATGGAAATATACCATTTGTTTTGGAAATACAGGCTTGGAATATAGTACACCTTATTCTCCATAGAGAAAGGGCAGCAAATCCAAGAGCAGAATTGAGCATATTTTGTGCTCTGTAAGTGACAAGTTTTTGAGGGTTACAGGTACATTTGTATTTCTACAGTTCTTGAAACATAAAGCACTAAGCCCTTTTGTTTGTTAGACTAGAACAACTAACTGAGCAAACTTAAAGCTTGCTTATGTTTTAAAGATATTTCCTTTATTTCTCCCATCAGTATAAAAAGTATGTGAAAGATAAATCCAGTATTTCCATTTTTAGCCCTCAAATTCTTAAAGTATTAAGAATGTCAAGCCCAGTTTTTAAGCAGCTATTTGGGAACTGCAGCTTGTCCAGAATAAAAAGCCTCACCCAGGATATTGGGTAAATAAAATTACTTCTGCTGTGGTGTTTCTTTTAAGCAGTGCAGTGGTTTTGTAAATAAAATATATAACTTGAGCATTGAGTGTTGGTGAGGACAGTGTTTGTAGTTACAGAGCAGAGTTGGTGTTGTATTGAAGAAGTGACTTGGCTAACTAGTGAAAATCAAATACAATCAAGAATTAACTTTTTGCATAATGAATCTCACCTTTTTAATAATCATAATCTGTTTTTCCCTTTTTTCATGATTTGACTGTTGCTGAAAACTGAATCATTGGCTGTAAACTGTCATGTGTAAATCGTGTTGCTGTAAACTGTCTTGTTAGTCAATCAAATACTTCATATGCCCTGTAGGATTTGCTTGTGTCACTGAAAAAACCTGAATTTAAACAGTTTCTTCATTTTTACAAGTCAGAGTTCCATCTCATGATTATGTAGCCATGTTTTTGTCTCCTCTCTACTTCAGTGTTCTGCACTTCAGCCATAGTTTTAAATTAAAATGGAAATGTTATTACCACGAGTGTTAGCATAATTTATTGTGAGTAAATTGGTCCATGGTTTATATGTGTCTTTACTGAAAGTGTTTGAAAAGAATCAAAGTATTTTAAGAGCGTATGAGGTCACTTAGAAGCAAATACAGGTAAGGGGAATTAATCTGTTTGCTGAAAGAAAATTGCCAATAATAAGCAGAGATACACAGGTCTACCCGCAGGAAAAGTGTTGAATGCAGAAGAGAGTAAAAATATTTCAAATACCTGTTTTGCTTTAAAATTCAAACTAAAAGCATCTTTGTATACCAAGGAAGAGTGTTAGAGTCTTTGGGTAAGAAAATGAAGAAGTTTCTTGGGTTGTGTTATTTTTTGTACCTGAGTAAACACAGACAGCACAGGGCCAGACCTGTAACAGTTGGGCACGAAGGAGTGGGAGGTGCACAGCAGCTGATTAATGAATATATGCAAGTGTTGCACCTTTAAGTAATATGAGGAGATTATCTTCCTGCCATTGTTCAGTTGCATTTAATATTAATGCAGAATATTTTTGGACAGCCTCACTGCATCTGGGAAACTAAAAGGGAGATCTGGGTTGTTAATGTGTTGCCTTTGTGCTGTAGAAGCAGCTACTTGTAACTCCCTGCTTTGCTACTGCAAACTCCGAGGTGACTGCGTGGAAGAATTTTGTTTGCCTTGTTTCTGGGGTATTTGGCCTCCTCCGAGTCAGCTGCCCTTTGTCTGCCACTGGCTCAGAGCTGAAGCCTCAGTTGGTGGTGGTGGATGATGGGATGCACAAAAGTGGGAATAAGGACCTGTCCTTCCTAGAAGTCAGTCTGCAGATTGGTTTGTTGTTGGGTTTGTGCAGTGTGCAGGTGGTGGCAGGAGGAGGGAATGGAGCAGTTATTAATAGCAGGCTTTGTTCACTGCCCTGCAGTGTCCGGCTGGGTGGCCAGCAGGATTGGCCACCAGCTAATCTGGCTCATGGGCTGGGGCTGGGTGCCTGGCTGCACTTAGAGCAGCAGTTTGCAGGCCAGCAGAGCTTTCATCAGGAGCTCTGTGCCCACAGGTGGCTTGTGCCTGGAAAGTGAAGTGGACTCTGTGGTTGAACTTACCTGTCCTGGCTAAAACAGCCCCGTGGCCTCAGCCAGGTCTGTCTGCACAGCCAGTGTGAACTCAGCTCTACCCACAGTCAGTGTGAGGGTGTTCAGAGCTCAGCTTAGCAGTGCTCACATGTGCTAATGAGCTACAGAAATAGAAGCAGTTCTTCAAGTGTCCATGGAGGTAGGCTTCTCATTTGTGAATGTGTGTGCTTTCCCCGGGGGTAGTTTATCAGGCTGAATGAGTGATAGGCTGCTGTATTTAAGATGTGGTGGGAATGACTGGTAGCAGCACAGAATTTTAAGTTATCTCAATGTGAATGTTAGTTGTCTGAATACATTCAACAGTGAGCTATGAACACTGGCTAAATGCTAGACTGGCTTCAGTTCCTAACAAATCCGTTGTTTTTACAGGTTCATCAGATGGGGAGACAATGAAGGGAGGTATGTTTTACAGCACAAAGCCTGAAATTAAAAGAGCCATGGTGCTGGCAGACGATGCCATGAGCAAAGATAAAACCAAGAGGCTTGAACTGGCAGTATGCAATGAACCTTCAGACACAGAGGAGGAGGAAGAGGAAGAAATGGAGGTAAAATGTTTCTTAATTGCTGTCATTTTCAGAAATACTGCTAGAAGCTTAGAAGCTGTGACCTGGAACTAAAGATGGAATATCCTGCAGTTCTCTGGTACAGTAATCACAGCTTATCTCCTCATTAATCATGCACACACATGTATCCATATGTCTTTTTTTGTACTGCTTCTGTGTTGTCAGGTCATATGCTGGTCTCTCATCTTTTCTAGCTGGAAAGACAAGTCTCTTTGGTGTTCTGTATGGTAAGGACTGACCTCAGAATCTGCCTTATTTCTCTGACTCTCTTCACTCATCACTCCCTGGTGACCTACTTTTTCACTCAGAAATGCTTTTTTCTGGTGCATCATTTTATCTTCTGTATCTGCTATTCATAGTCCAAGTTGCCCTAAGTTTGATCTGAAGTTTTAGTGTGTCATAATGTATAAATTTGTAGCTTTTTGAGTATTTGTCTAAGGCATTAAATTGAATTTTTGGAGCTTGCCCTCATCCTGTAGAGTAGCAGTAAAATAATGGTTCTTGCACTGTTAACACCAGTCTGTTGGTGGAGTAACTAAAAAGTGATGTTTTACTGTATTGTATTCATGTTGGGTTGATTGAACTATTATTTCAGTAGAACCATATGCCTTGGAATAGATTTCTTTGTAGAGGAATGGTATGAGGAAACTGCTAGTGGGATGGTGGTTTCCCTTAGCTCCTCATCTACTCGTCAGTCTCCAGTGTGACAGTGCCCTGGGGGACAGGTGCCACTCCAGGCACTGTGTTATGTGCAGTGGCACTTTGTACTCACTACAGTCCCTCCACTGCTGGTTTTCCAGAACTGCCACTGGAGTTAGTAAAGTTTGAGGCTGAAAAGGCAAATAATGGAGTCGCTTTTCTTTCTCTTTCATGTGCCATATTTTTTTTTGTGCAGTTTAAGTGTTTTGTCCATCAGCATCACATATGCACAGTAATGAATGAGACTCTAAAGAACACATCTAACAGTAATTATGCCACTGGCCAGTAGCAGTGAGTTATCCAGAGAAAACCTGAATTCTTTTAAGGTGAATGGAACTGGCTGTGGTTCTGCTCTCTTGCTTGAAGTATCATAGCTACTGCGTTATTGCACATTTTTCCACTTTTTTTATGCAGCAGTGTCTTTGTAACTAGAATTATCTACAGATAAAATAATTTATTTTTCCAGGAGATGAGTGAAAATGCGTCGGGCGACAGTGAAGACTGCAACAGTGAGGAGGATGTGAAAAGCAATAAGCGAGTGATGAGCAGGGAAAGAGCTGTAAAAGCCAAGAGAAGGAGAGTGTTGGATTCTGACAGTGACCACGATGGCTCTGATGTGGAGTTCAAGCCTGATGGGAAAGAAGCAGCAAGCAGTGAGGAAGGCAGCAGTGGGGTGGATGAAAATGAGTCTTCTGACACAGAGGCAGAGAGTGTTGCAGAGAGCCCCATAAAAGTCCCTTCTAAACGAAAGAGAGGAGAGGTGAAAAAGCCTGCTAAAAGGAGTAGCTTGGGAAATGAATGTTCTGAAACACCCAAAAGAGCAACGACAGTCTCTTCAGAAGCCAAGTCTAAGCTGACCTCGTTTGCAGCACCTGAAAGTTTTGAATCTCAAGCAAACGCTAGCAGTGGAGGCACTGGTGGCTTCTCAGTGTGGGAGCACGAAAAGTTGGACTGGCTGCAGGAAGGGAAGAGGAGGGATGCGCACAGGAGGCGTCAGGGTGACCCTGATTACGACCCCTGTACTCTGTATGTGCCCGAGGATTATCTCAACAAGTGCACGCCGGGCGTGCGGAGGTGGTGGCAGCTCAAAAGCCAGAACTTTGATGCTGTGATTTGCTACAAGGTTGGGAAGTTCTATGAGTTGTATCACATGGATGCAGTCACCGGCGTGAATGAGCTGGGCCTGATCTTTATGAAGGGCACTTGGGCCCACTCAGGTTTCCCAGAAACTGCGTTTGGCCGGTTCTCCGACGTGCTGGTGCAGAAGGGCTACAAGGTGGCACGCGTGGAGCAGACGGAAACGCCCGAAATGATGGAAGCGCGCTGCAAATCAGCGGGCCACTCCACCAGGTTTGACAAGGTGGTGCGCCGGGAAATCTGCAGGATCATCACCAAGGGAACGCAGACCTACAGCGTCATGGACTGCGACCCCTCTGAGAACCACAGCAAGTTCCTGCTGTGTGTGAAGGAGAAGGACGACTCGGCCGGGACGCGCCTGTACGGGGTCTGCTTTGTCGACACCTCCGTGGGCAAGTTCCATGTTGGCCAGTTCCCAGACGACCGTCACTGCTCCAGGTTTAGGACTTTGGTGGCTCATTACACTCCTGTGCAGGTGCTGTTTGAGAAGGGGAACCTGTCTGTGGATACACAGAAGATATTGAAGGGCTCGCTTGTTTCTTGCATTCAGGAGGGGCTGACCTCGGGTTCCCAGTTCTGGAATGCATCTAAAACACTAAAAGTCCTTCTTGAGGAAGGATATTTCAAGGAGAAGCAGAATTCTGAAAATGGATGTTGTCTGCCCTCTGTAATCAAATCTCTGACTTCAGAGAGTGACTCCCTGGGATTAACTCCTGGTGAAAACAGTGAATTGGCTTTGTCAGCTCTTGGGGGCTGTGTCTTCTATCTCAAAAAATGTCTGATTGATCAGGAGCTGTTATCGCAAGCAAACTTTGAGGAGTATGTCCCTGTGGATATCACTACTGCAAAAACAACGAGTTCAAGTAATTTGTTTGCCAGAACCGGCCAGCGGATGGTGCTGGATGGAGTCACCCTGATGAACCTGGAAGTCCTGCAGAACGGAACCAATGGAAGCACAGAAGGTACTTTGCTGGAAAGGATTGATTCTTGTTGTACACCATTCGGGAAGCGACTCCTGAAGCAGTGGCTCTGCGCTCCGCTTTGTAATCCTAAATCCATCAATGATCGTTTGGATGCTGTCGAGGACCTCCTGGCAGTGCCAGATAAAATGTCTGAAGTCAGTGAGCACCTCAAGAAACTGCCTGACCTTGAAAGGCTGCTCAGCAAAATTCACAGCATCGGGTCACCACTCAAAAGTCAGAACCATCCTGACAGCAGGGCCATCTTCTATGAAGAACTCAAATACAGCAAAAAGAAAATCGCTGACTTTCTGTCTGCCCTGGAGGGATTTAAAGTAATGAATGAAATTGTCGATGTCATGGAGGAGGTTGCCAGTGACTTCAAATCCAAAGTCCTGAAGCAGCTGGTCACCCGCAAAGCCAAAAATCCCAACGGCCGCTTCCCAGAGCTGAGTGCAGAGCTCACGAGGTGGGACACTGCCTTTGATCACAACCAGGCTCGGAAGACAGGAGTGATTACCCCAAAGGCAGGTTTTGACCCTGATTATGATGAAGCACTCCAGGATATGAAGGCTGTCGAGGAAGATCTTCGGCAGTACCTGGATAAGCAACGCAAGCTGCTTGGGATCAAATCCATGCAGTACTGGGGGACGGGCAAGAACCGCTACCAGATGGAAATCCCAGAAAGCGCCGTGTCTCGGAATCTGCCCCGGGAGTACGAGCTGAGGTCGAGCAGGAAGGGATACAAGCGCTACTGGACCAAGGAGATCGAGAAGATGCTGGCGGCGATGGTGAACGCCGAGGAGCGCCGCGACGCCGCCCTCAAGGACTGCATGAGGCGCCTCTTCTACAACTTCGACAAGAACAGCAAGGACTGGCACACAGCTGTGGAGTGCATTGCTGTGCTGGGTAAGAGCTTTGCCTCCTTGTGGCACACGGTAAAACTGCTCCTGTGGGGATGAAATCTGATCCGGGTGAGCTGGGTTGCCAGCTCTTAACTTGTAGGTTGAAAACTCTTGATTGTGGTAACAGCTTTGGTAATTAACCAAATCACTATTCCCTGTTTCCTTCCTGTCGCTAAGTGACAGGGCAGTTGCTGGGCCTTGATGTTTGCAAGCTCTTTCTTCATTCCTGTTGTGTGCTTGTAGCTGTGCAGCTGAGTATTTCTCCCAGTTCAGCGTAGCCTGGTGGCCTCACTGCTTCCAGAGTCTTGAGTATGGATTAGTGGCTTCTTATTAAATGGAGGTATAAAAATCTAACCTGGTGGTAAGCTCCTTTCCGTGTGAGCAGCCTGCTCTCTCAGCAGCCCTTAAGAATAAAGAATTGCTCAGTGTCAACCCTTGCAGAAGATCTAGTTGAAGACTTCCTTGCTTAAATTTCTGGGATAGAGCAGAATCCTGTATTCCCTTCTCAGGACTGGCATACTTCTGTCCTGTGGATTTTCTGCTGAGATGAGGCACTCTGGGATGTCTTTGTTCCAGGGAAAAATGAAAGCACTCTCTGAATGCCACTGGAGCAGAAAAGGGAGGGCAGGCAGGCAGGGAGTGTTGGCTGGGAATGGATTTGCTGGGAGAGCTGGGAAGCAGTCACATCAGCTACACCACAGCCCAGGGCAAGTGCTGAATTGGTTCCCAGCAGAGAGAAGAATTCAGTGTCCAGGCTCAGCTGTACTGTGTGCACATAAAGCCTCTGAAATCATACAAGTCTCATTTTGTAGGTGATCAGCTTTTAGAACCTCAAGGCTCAGCTAACTGGAGGGGATTTGTGCTGCTGTTTTCTGCTGGACCAACAGAGTTTTAATATTTATATTAAATTTAAAGACTTTCAAGCTAAAAAATCTAGAGGGCGGGATTTTTATCCTGATATCTGTAGAAATCTGGAAGGAATGAGGAGAGACAGTGTAAATACCTTTTACTTGTTCTGGAGTGCTTGGGTGTTTCCCTTGTGAGGAAAATGGAATGAAATAGAAAATTGATGTTCAATGAGTAAATGAATTCCAGTGTATGAAGAAATTTGAAAGTGTGACTGACTGGAATTTCTCCTAACTTTCCAGATGTCTTGATGTCCCTTGCTCACTACAGTCAAGGTGGTGATGGACCCCTGTGCCGACCTGTAATTCTGCTGCCTGTGGATAACGCTCCTCCCTTCCTGGAACTTAGAAATTCCCGCCATCCGTGCATCACAAAAACTTTCTTTGGGGACGATTTTATTCCCAACGATATCGTAATTGGCATCAAGGATGAAGGCAGCAGCAGTGAGGCCTCCTGTGTGTTGGTAACTGGCCCCAATATGGGTGGCAAATCTACACTCATGAGACAGGTGATTGTCGTGTGTTCAGGGTACCTCTGGAGTTTGGGTAAGGGAATTACAGGCCCTGGCTATTACAGGTGTCACAGGAGGTCCCAGAAGTGGCTTTCAGGGTGTGCAGCAATTGCACAGGCATGTAGAAAATGCCCATGTTGAGACAGATTTTATTTCTTCTAGGAGAGGTGGTTGGGAAAAAGTGTTAGAGTACCTTTTATCTTTTCCAAGTGATGTACCCAGGACTTAGCATCATCTGGCAAAAGACACTTCTGCAGGTTGAACGAGATGAAACTAGAGATCAGCAGGGAGGTTGCCCTATAAACAGTGCTTGCTGTGATAATCTGTGTTTTGAAGGCTTTCAGAGCGCTTCAGTTCTGCCAGAGATGCTGCTGCTGCAGCCTGGAGCTGTTAAAGCAGCAGGAAGCTTTATGTACTCCAGTCCTTGTTTTAGGGGAAGCACAGCTTGCTGCCCCTGTTGTGTGTGAGGAACAGAAGCTGCAGGCAGTGCTGAGAACGTGTCCCTGTTTGCTGTGCAGGCTGGTCTCCTGGTGGTCATGGCCCAGCTGGGGTGCTACGTGCCCGCCGAGGCCTGCAGGCTCACGCCCATCGACCGCGTGTTCACGCGGCTCGGCGCCTCCGACAGGATCATGGCCGGTGAGTGTCCGAGGCAGCTGCACTGGGGGCTGCTGCCACCACCTTCCTGCCCCTGCAAAGTGGGAAAGGGGACAGGGTTGTGCAGGGAGAGCTGGGCACTCGTTTCTCTTGTTATTCAGAGTGGAGACAGGATTGTAGTTTGTTTCTTTCTCTGTGTGGCCACTCTTTTTGACAGACACACAGGATCACTTTTTCATGAATTTTAATATTAAAAGCCTAACTCCCAGCTGGATGCAAGTCTGAGGAATATTTTTTGTCGAATTGATTATATTCTACTCACACTGGTATCTTACTCTAAGTGTTCTGAAATAGCACAGTGATGTTGGGGCAGCTGTTGCACAGGAATTGTTTTTGTACCTTTTTGCAGGGACTGCAAGTCCCTTGTTTCAATCAGAATGCCTTACATTTGAAATCTGATTTCTTCCGATGAGGAAGCAGGGCAGGTGTCCTTCTTGGAAGCAGAAGTTGACAGTTCTTAGAGTGTTTTGTTGCTTTAATGGAAAGGAAGACACTAGTGGAGAATGACACGCCAATTGGAAAGGGAAAGTCTGCCAGTGGTGGTGGGCAAAGTGCCACTGGCCTAGAAAAATAAAATTATTGTTGTGGTAAGAAGTATTGCTGCTCATTTAAGGAGGGCACAGATTTTCTGTGATCTCTCTACTGAAAAATGTGGGTCAATGAATATGAAAGGAGTTAAGCCCACTGAACTCACTGCACAGAAGGAATTTGGAAATGAATCATTCTGAGTTCTTAATTAAAAAAAAATATTTACACTTCCCCAAACCAAGGCTTTTCTTTGCAGCTAGAGAATATTATTAAGGCCTTCTTTGCCCAGCTCATCTCCATTTTGTTTAATTTCAGTACAAAAAGGAATCAGAAGTGTGGAAGAATATTTAAGTGCTTATGGTAGACATGAGAACTGCCCTTCCTTCATGAGGGATGGTATAGCAAAATGTAGCATTTTCAATTCTTTTTTCAGTTAACTGAGATGTATACTTCTGATTTCACATTGTGAGGGTGAGCACCTCACAGAATGAGCTTTGAAATCTGTCTTGATGCATTTGTTTGCACACTGTGTAGATAGGAAAGCACAGCAAAAGTTATTCCACAGCAGTCACTTCGTAATGGATGTCAGCAGGACTTTTATGAAGTTAATTTTTTTCAGTAAAGCAATTTTTAAATTGCCTGTAAAATTTTAGGGCTTTATTTTCTAAAGAGAATAAATGGTTATTCTTAAATATTGGTAAAAACATATTAAATCTTGGACATTTCCTTACATAAATGCAGAAAAGCAGGATTGGTGGACACTGCTTTATAATTCATGTTGGAAAACTTATGTTAGAGAAAAGCAGTGCTCATGCAGCATGAATATAGGAAATAAATACTTGCCTTTAATGGAATAAATTGCAGTAATTGCTGCTACTTGTGATTATTTGTAATGATCCCCACAAAGATCTAGTAAATCCTGACTTTGGAAGTGTGGCTTTATCATGTGTAAGGGTGTGAATAATTGTGTACTTCTGCTTGTAATCTGCTAAAACCAATTTCAGGTGTAAATTTCAGGCCTTGTATTATCTGGTTTGCTGAAACTCCCATGAGATGCTCGAGCCTTAGCAGCAGAATGTTGCTTTTGTCACACTTCCTTCAAGGGGAGTGCATACAAATAAAGCCTTTATTATCCAAATACTTCCCTCATGACATCACAATCAAACCAGTAATTCCAGACTCTGCCTTTGACATTCTGCTTGGTTTTTTTACTGGCAAGCCACACACACCTTAGGCCTACCCTGTGCATTTAGAGCAAGAAAGGGACAAAAATTCTCCCCATCTTGTATCCTTTGTGCCCCTCTTTTTGTCCAGTTGGTACTTCTGACTGGTGCTATTAAAAGTAAACAGGCGTGTTGGCCTTAAAACTTAATTGTGCTTGTGCCTATACCTGTACTCTAAAGGAACCAAAACTTGTTTTTTTCTGGCAAATGGAAACGTGCCATTTTCACACTGGAAAAAGTGTTACATTTTTGTTCACCTTCAGTTTGCTGTTGTTTCACTTTAGCTTAACCCAAGATAGTAGTGCAGATTAAATGAGGTTTTAGTTGTGGTTTTCTGACCACTTAATGGTCTTTTTTTTTTTTTTTGGTCATTTCCTTTAAAGGTGAAAGTACCTTCTTTGTTGAATTGAGTGAGACTTCCAGCATTCTCCAGCATGCAACAGAGCATTCCCTTGTTCTCATGGATGAACTGGGTAATTAGACTATTTTGTAATAGATGGAAACTAAATCTGAGATTAAAGAATGATTTAATCGGCTGCCAGGTTTTTGGGCTTTCTGAATGGCAGCCAAGTACACAGGGCCAGTTTCATCTTAACGCTGCTGGTGTCCAACTGGTCCAGTGTCTCAGCCTCTCTAACAAACACATCTTGGGTGCCCTGGGAACCCATCACCACCTCCCACCCCCAGTCATTATTACCCTATTTCCAGCTGTGGTTTCCTGCTTTCCCTTTGCATAATTACTTGCAGCCAGCCTCAGAGGAGCAGAAACATCTTGTTTCTGCAGTGGAGAGGAGGGTGATTGTTACACTTGGGTCACTCCCCAGAGCTGGCTCTCACCCTTCACTGCTGTTTGTTTGCCTTCCACACATCGGGGAGGGAAAAGAACAAACACTCCACCCGCACTGCTGCACGTGGCTTTAGGGTGCCTGTCTCTCCAGCAGGGTGTGAGTTGTGCACTGACGCTCCTGTCCCGTTGTGTCCCCAGGCAGAGGCACAGCCACGTTTGATGGAACAGCCATAGCGAGCGCCGTGGTGAAGGAGCTGGCGCAGAGGATCCGCTGCCGGACGCTCTTCTCCACTCACTACCACTCCCTGGTGGAGGACTATGCCCACAGCGGGGCTGTGCGCCTGGGGCACATGGTACGTGGCTGAGGATGGGCTTTCTCCTGCTTTTCTGTGCTCTTCTGCCCCCAGGCACGGGTGTTTTGAGAACAAAACGTGATGTCCCATGCCCTTCTTAGGCTGCAGGTCAGTACTGCAAACCCTGATTGTGACTTGTTCTTCCCAGGCATGCATGGTTGAAAATGAGAATGAAGATCCAAGTCAGGAAACAATTACGTTCCTGTACAAGTTCATTGAAGGAGCCTGCCCAAAGAGCTACGGCTTCAATGCAGCAAGGCTTGCAGATATTCCAGAGGAAGTCATTCAGAAGGGGCACAGAAAAGCCAAAGAATTTGAAAAGATAACCATGTCACTGAGAGTATTTAGGTAAGGCCCTGGCTTTCTGTATCTAAGTTGCACATGGTTTATAGGCATCCATTTTAATATTTGGGCAGTGGCTTTTGCTCAGTCACAGCACAAGGGGCAGTTACAACTACTTTTGTGAGCATAGATGTTCAGAGGGAGGGAGGTACTATGGGAGGGCAGATAAGATGAGCAGTATTTTAAGCCTTGGGCCGCTGTGCCCATCTGAATTTGCACACAGAGGTGCTGGGGGTGGGGGCAGCCTTTACACCAGGCTCAGCATCCTTATCTCCTAAAGCAGTTGCAGGAGGGGGAATCTTAATCTCTGCCCCTCAGTGTCCATGTCAATAAAGGTGGTTATTTCCTGCAGGTACCTCTGCCAGGTGGTGGATGGAGCAACCAGTGATGCAAACGCGGTTCGGAAACTCACGGCGATGATCGACCGGCTGTAGGAACTCGCACGGGTTTCTCAAGAAGGTGGGAGCAGACAACGTTATGATCTAATAAACTTTATTTTTTAAAAATGACCATTTTTCCATTGTCTTTCCTAGGAAATTAAACCCTTTAATTCATACCTACCCTCTACATAATGGTTATTGAGTACTCCACAATATATTAAGTCTAGATGTTATGGTACATGCATACACTTTCAGGCTGTTGATTACCCACTGTCACCAATACACATAAATGGAAAAAAGCTATGAAACTGTATAGGGCTGTATATATACTTGTCTCAGCTTCATTAGAGCAGGAAATTGCTGTGATTTCCAGCAGGTTATGTAAGTAATGTCCAGACTGTTCAAAAAAAACTATGAACAGAGTAAAGTACAAGACTGTTTTGAGGAGACTTTCTACTGTGTACTTTAAAACATAGTAAAATTTCTTTCACAAAACTTAGTTACATGGGTACTTTGTTTTATAGTGCATTATAGTCTAGGAAGTCTCATTAAAACACTCGCTTTTCTTTCTTTTGTTAGGGTGGTTTGAGTACAGACTATTGCTGGGGCAGGGGAGGAGATTATTCTAACTTCAGAGGACACCAGAAAAATTGCTGGATATAATTTAAGATTAGTGTTTTCTCTTTCATAGAAAGAACGTACATACTGGGACATGAGTACAGTTACAGCAAGTCTAGGTGTGCTAACAAAACAGGACACATTCAAGTACAATAAGATTTTTTGCTTGAAATTAGAAACAAACTACATGAGATTAAAGCATTAAAATCATATTTCTCAATCTGAATAAATGTTAAAAAATCAAAAGAAATGCAGAAGTGCTAGCTCACATTTTTACCATGTTACAAAAGCAATTGGTACCCATGTCCATAAAGGCAGCAACAAAGAATGCTGCTTGTCTACAGAATAGTACTACTGCAAATTGGACTGCGTTTCATTGCTACTTGTAAAAACACCAGCTCTCAGAAGTTGGTATCTGTACAAAATTGCAGCTTATTTTTTCTTCACTTCTGTCCCTTCAAAGTCTTTGTTTACACAGTAATGCTAAAACGCCCAGTTCTGTTATCCTGAGTCAACATATTGCCACTTTCTTTTTTGGTAGGTTGAGCTCCATAGTGTCAACACCTCACACATCCACTTTAATACAGTCTCTTTCTGCAGAAATGGGCAAGTGTAACTTCCTCCAAAAGAAAAGTTTTAATAGTTATGATATTAGAATGGCAGGACTTTCTTTCTGAAAAGGAATTCAGTTGTGCTGCAATGTATTAGATTCTATAGGTGGAGCAGAGTCATATAGTGTATCTGTATCATGTGTAGGCTCTCCGGCGAGCGTACAGGGATTGGACAGTGTTCCAGCACCACAGTCACAGAAAAACCTACAACACAGAGAGACAGCTCTTAGTAACTATTCCTCCTGCTCCTGGAGCAGCCCCACACCCTGGCTGGAAACATACCTATCATGTCTAATGAATTCTACGTCGTGTCCTTGATGGCACTTCTTGATGCAGTTCACACAGATGGCGTTACGGTCTGTGGTGTTGCAGGTGTGACATCTGGAGGGAAAAGTGGCACATTAGGCAGTACCAAAACCTGACCAGCTCTCAGGGGAAGTGCTCCAGGAGGGTGGAGGGGCAGAAATGCACTGAAGGAAAGAGGGTGCACAGGACAGTAAAGTTTGGGAATTTTACACAAATTTGGATTTCACAGCATACTTTTTGTGACTTGGGTCACAAATAGAGTTGTGCTGTGCAACCCCTTGGGCTCAGGTTTACAGAAAGAAGCTGTTTTCCTCAAGCCCACAGTTAATTCCAGACAATGGGAACTTGTTTAATCCTCTTCTGCTGCAGCTGAGGAGGAGCACACGTTTGTGTGTTCACTGATACCCAGCAACTGTTCTAGGGGCCTTGCTGGAGGAGAAATGGGGTTTATTGGAAAGCCTTACTCTGGGTGATGGGAAAGAACCTGTTACCTGTAGAAGTCATGCATCGGGTAGCTGGTATAGCTTGAGATCTTATATAAACACTGGCCTCTACTGACAGCTTTCTCTATGGCATCTTGATTGTTCATTATTTTGTTATCTGTTGGGGGGAAAAAATCCAGAACTAATCAGAGCTGTATCAGTGACTACTTTTTTTTTGTTTTGCTTAAGGCATTGAAGCAAAGGGCCCATTAGGAACAGTTAGTCCTGTACCTGCATTGCAGTTCTGGCATTTAAGCACATAAAATCCTCAATGCCCAGAGTGCCATGCACTCCTGAAGCAAGCAACATTTGTTCCTCTTTGCACATGTGGCATAAAATACCCAATAACCTCTGTTTAAACACTCTTCATGAACTGAGCTGTTAATAAATACTTTGAGACACACAAGCCTTCCCAGCAGGCTTAAATTTTTTGCTGAGGAGCCTGAAACCCAATGTTTGAAAGCCTCACATTTACAGTAAGGCCTTTTACACATCCCTGAGAAAAAGGATGGCTCTTTACCCTGGAAAGTTTAGGAATAAGGCACTTTCCAGCACAATGTAAGTGGAAATTAGGTCTGACCAGCTCCAGTACTTCAAAGATGTGTCCAAGGTTCAGTGAATTTGATAATCCCCTCTGTTGTTCAACTACCTGATCTCCTGTCTGGTCCCAAAGTGCACCTCAAAAAGTTTTGCCCACTCCCAGCAGCATCACAGCACTGACTGATGCCATCAGGAAGCCCGGGAGCTGGGAAGCAGGGAGCCAGAACTTGTGTTCTAGCATCCACAGAAAAAGATTTAACAGCTACAGGCAAGTATGTAAAAATCCTGCAAACAGAACCTTTTTCTTCTAGAATAACCTCCTGGAGCTGTCTGGCATTCAAACCATCATTCCCATCTCATCCAAGAGGATCCTTGTCTCATGCACACTTCCCCACTATACAAGGGAATTTAATGTATGTAAACTGTTCATATTTTCTGAACAAAGTGTTTTGGTATTGTGAATATTCATGCTTTTAGATCCTAAAAGCCAAGTGAGGCATGTTTCTTTACTGGGCACTTGGTTTTGGATATGTGAGAAAAAGGCTTTGCATAGTACTAACTCAGAACTGAAGTCTGAGATGAGCCAAAGATCAGGAACCAGCTCAGAAGTGATTTTGAGACAGAAGAGCTTATCGCAGTTTTAATATGACATCAAAACATTAAGTTACCTTTGAAAGTGTCTGTCTAAAAATCTTAACACAGCTTAATGTGGCTCACTACCTCACCTGAACCTCAGTTACAACTCAGCCTAAGGTGGTACCAACTGTGAGCCCCAAGACCCAGCACCAAACAAGTGACGGAACACGAGCCAGGAGGACTCAGGCTCACCTTTCATCGTGACATTGACACCAGATGCTAGAAATAAACCTCCAAAGCGGTTGTTGAAAATCTGATTGCCTTCTAATGTTGCAGTCGCATGATTTGTTATTTCAATACCTTTAGTGGGTCAGGGGAACAAAGGAGAGAAAAAAGAGTGGCAAAGTTAAATCCCTGGTGGTTGTGCATTGGTACCTCTTCTCATGATCTACAGCTTGCTTGGTTGGTTGGTTTTTTTTTTTAAGCCATCGTAAACTCAAGGGGAAGAAAGGCAAATGACATAGCTACAAAACTGCACTGTAATTTGTTATAAAACTGAAGTTAAAGTGCTGCTGTTGAATCCTTTCAAAGAGCTACAGCTGGCATGCATGGTTTCTGGGAGGAACAACACACTACGAGTTTATCTGATAATAAAATGGTACTATGATCATGTATATTTTCAAAGGGGATATGATTTTTGGGTGCTTAGAGCTGTCATCTTCATGTACTTTAAAAGTTCTTGTGCACATACCTTACCCTTTTAAAAATATCTTTTAAAAAAAGTTCTCAAGATGGGCACCTAAAATTCATTTCTTTAATTCTTAGCTTTTATCAGTAACCCGTGTCTTCCAAGTCATTTGTCCAGGACTGCTCTTGACAGCACCCTATCCTTCCCCCCCACCATACTGAAACAACACCTTTAGAGGCTCTTCTCAGAAAACTTGCTTCTTCTGAAAGAAAGATGGGAGAAAACTCAAGAATGCAATTTTAGTTGAAATGGAATGGAATGCAAGACGTATGAAACTGCGATGATTAAACAGTAAAATTGCAAAAAATCACTGTTAAACATTCTTCATCTCTTTTGGAGCTCATTTTTATAGTTCTTCAACTTTGTGGAGTGAGAAAGTTGAACTTGAGATGCAATTCCAATCTCTTTAAAATGTGTATTTGCTCCATTTCCTAGGTTTTAAAGCAGTGATAAGATATTCATACCAGCATCCAGCACATCAACTATGAATATGTCCTAGACAACTTTACCAATTGCTTCTAAAATAAAATAAAGTATTTCACAAAAAAAAGAGAAGACAGAGTATGTGTCATTTCCCAACATGCTGTAATTCCAAGACTGCTGTAAATATACCCTGACTACAAGTCTGAAGTCTCAAATGACTTTTAGAATACACTGAAGGCTATCCCAGTCTCTTTTAAAACATCTCAATACCACGGGGTAAGAAAACTCATAGTAAGCTTTGTAAAGAGCTCACTCCAAGCTCCCAAATTTGATTTAAACAGCACAAACCTGCAGCAAATCCATCGAATATTCGGTTTTTCCTTAGCACAGGGTGGCTATTGGTGCTGATAAGAACACCAGCTTGAGCATTCCTGAAGATATCATTCTCTTCCAGAAGACCTGTGACAGACCAACAAATGTGACATTTGAGCTTGGGAACATTTTCTGACCTGTAACCTTTCTGTGAAATATTTTCAAAGGATCTTATGTGTCATAATCCTCTTAATAACTCCTTTCATTTGGAGAATATGCACCAGCAGCACTGACATCAGTGATACCAGTTTAAAGTAATTCTCAGTGTATAATTTTGGAAGTGTGTTTTTTCAGTACACAGGAATTTAGGATCATAGGCACCACTGCAGAAAAACAAGTCTTTCTGCTTCCAAAATTTTTAATTTTTATAACACCTCTCTGTTCTTGTCTTCTAAAATGAGCAGACTGCCAAAGCCAAGCTTCACTTGCATTTTATTGTTAAAGGACATACATTGTTAAAGGATTACTTTAAAACACTGACTTAAAATTAAAGTTCACTCAGAGCAAGTGATTATCTACAGAATATCTGAAGCTGCTATCAAGACACACAACAGTCAGGGGATTTCAGACATACAAAAGATTCCTTAAAGATCTATGGGTTTTTTTCCCCTGAATCTTGGACACTCTGGCAGAACCTGAACTACTCAGGTGCATGATTTTGGCTAGATGACTTGATCTCAATCCTGTGTTTCAGTCCAATGGCAAAGCTTACAAAAGCAAATGGGATAAAAGGACTGTGCTAAGCAGCAATCTAACAGTTACCTTGGATGAGATTAATTACCTCTCTGCCTCCCACTGATTTCAGTATTACTAATGTAATTAAGGCTAAAAAAGCATTGGGGTAAGTTCACTATAACTGTTTTATCGCTTCAGAAGACATGAGCTGTGTTTCTAAAGAGCACTTCAAAAAGAGCACTGCTTAAGCTGAAATTCAACTCTTATCCAGAATATTCAGTGTAAAACGGTAAGGGAAAAAGGTACCTCTGCCCCCATTAAATATACAGATGCCTCCATCTCTTCCATCATGGATTTTATTTCTTCTTAGTGTAGGATTACTGTCTGTTTTAATCCATACACCAGCCATGGCATTATCAAAAATTTCATTGTCTTCTATAAATCCAAGCCCTAAAATTGAAGCAAGGGTGGGAAAAATAAAATCAAAAGGTATAATAAATGAGAAGATAATACAACACCACAGAACAAAAACAATTCTGGATAAACATAAAAAACAAACCTACCAGAGTTATAGACAAGAATGCCACCATTCTGACCACCCCAGATCTTGTTGCGTCTGATTTTGGGGTTGCTTCCAGTTCTAGAGTGAAATGTAAGCAAAGAAGTAATTTTAAAGTCATTAAAAAGAAGTCATTTATAGTCATTAACTATATCCCAAGGCCAAACATCTCAAACACCTCTAAAGAAGTGCCCCATGGATCTCACTGCTCAAAAATCTTAGATAAATACAGTTCTTTCCAAACATGCAAACACATTTTAGCTTTACAGACTTCAAGGGCCACACATTCCAGTCAATACCCAGACTGTATTTGTGGTAACTTTTTTGTAGGTTAAAGTAAAGGGTATTCAGACATATTGGATTTCAAAAGAAGTTATTTTTATCAACAAACTGACAAGAACAGCTAAAAAGACACAATAGAGCACATAACAAGCTACATCTGTTTTGGCATAAAATCAGAATAAATGTTACCTTATCTGAACCCCTGAGTACATGTGATTATAGATGTCATTGTCTTCTAACACGCCATGTCCATTGTCATAAAAATAAACTCCAACCTAACACATCAAGAATTATATTATTAGTTCCAAAGTAATGAGGCATAAAACCACAGGACTTTCTTTTCTGTGGCCCTCTTGCAGCCACAGCACAAAACTCACTTGTTTCCCACTGTGTATTCTGTTTCTTCTCAAGACTGGAGTGCTCCCTGTTGTCACCCAGACTCCAGCCAATGTATTGCTGTAAACTTCGTTTTCCTCAATCACACCTTGTCCTTTTTCATGCTAAATACAAGACAGTTTAAGAGTTAAGAAAACCTGCTAATCACCAATAGTCTTTCTCCAGCTGTACCCATCTCTCCCACCCCTGGTTTCTTTACCGTAGCAACTGAATTCCTTTCCATCTGAGTAAATTTTTTCACTTTTTCTTTCTTTTTTTTTTTTAAAATAACAGTGTATCATGATTTTGAATGTTTGCCATGAAACAAAGAACACCCTGCATATAAATCATTCTGTTTCACGGCTCTGCAGTGGTATTTGCAAATGTCTGCTGGCTGTTGGTAGGAGAGGTGCCTCCCCAGTGCTGTGCACTCACATGAAAGCCCTAGCTCATGGTTCTTAAACCTACACCCAGTCCTGTCCCCCAAAGGGACAAAATGCTGGCATGGCTCTGAAGGTCACGATCCCCACCACACTGACTGGGCTCAGAGGTCAAACAACAGTCTTCTCAGTCAGGGCAAGAAGCTGTTTTGGTTAAATTTACTCAATGAAGAGATGAAGCTGCACAGTTGCAGCCTTAGCTGGACCTTAGGTAACCTTTGGCAGAAAGACAGACACATATTTCTCAAAATCTGGTATTGCTTAAGGGAAGCTGACATCTCTTTCAGTTCAGTTAGCAGAGCCCTTGCACACATTGGGAATTGTGCTTTATTCCCCACTTTTTCAATACAACAATTCCAATTTCTATCATCCCGAAGGCAGTAGAAATAAAATCTTCTCTGAGGTTAGTGGTAAACACATTACACTCCAAAAGAGCTGAACAGACTTTTTTTTTGAAAGAGATGACATACTATGAAAACTAAGCCTTCTCACAAAGCTTTCAACTGAGCAGTGATGAAATTCTGTAATCTATCCCATTTTAAATATTTTACTCTGCAACAGGAATTATTTAGTGGCGTTCATAAAAGCTTTCATCTTTTAAACAGCAAGACCAGCTTCAGTCTTACCACAAACGTGGTTGATAATGTAAGGAACTCGAGCATTGTAAGCACAAACATTTCAGGGGTACTTTTCCCCAGCATTTCTAAAACAGAACAAGTTTGTGCCTGCCTGCAGGCTGCACTTACTACATAAATTCCTCCATGTTGACCATCGTGAATCTTGTTGTGTCGAACGATGGGACAGCTGTTTGTTCGAATCTGTATTCCTGCTAATGCATTACCTGTCAACAAAAGTGTTATTTAATACAACTTACACATCCATCTTCTCAGAAATCAATATGCAGCAAGCTAATCAGCTTACCATAAATGTCATTTCCTTCAATAAGGCCTCTTCCATCACCAAAGATATAAACACCACCTTGATTCCCATTAAAAATTGCATTGCCCCTAAGAAAGTAAAAAAATCCACATTGTGAAGTGATTCTAATACACTGTACAACACTAAATATGTATGTAGTGGCCAGGACTGTACACCACTCAGATTTAAAATAAAGAATTTATGTTCTGTTGCTTTGAGAAACACCTATCTCTAAGTGTACACACAAATTAAAAATGCAGTTCAACTGAACACAGTCAGAAATTTCATTTCTACATATACAGGAATATTTACAGCTCCTCATAATTAAATTAATTTGAAGTGCACTTATCCCATCCCCATTGAATCTCTTCTTCTACACAGTAAAATATCAATGAGGAAAACAATACCTTATTGTTGGGTCACTGTTTGAGGTAATCCAAACACCTGCAAAATTGTTTGCATAGATTTTGTTCTCTATGAATTGTCCTCTTCCTTTTTCATGCACATAGATTCCTCCAGTCTGGCCGTGATGGATTTCACAACGCACCACTGTTGGGTTGGCATATGCTTTCACTTCAAAGCCTGCTATCCTGTTTCTATGGATGTTGCAGCTTTCAAAATAACCCTTAAGACATAAAACATGCAGTTTCCTGTAAAAGTCCTTTTCTAAATGAAGGTTATTCCTTTCCCTCCCTTCCCTTTAAATACAATCCTCATTTAAAAGGAAACGGTACAAAATTGACAACATGTAAGTACTTATATAGCTAATTAAAAGAACTCCTGACACTATATAATTTCATTTTTCCAAAAATAAAATACTGTTTCAAAGACACTGTTTGCATCGCTATTTATGACTACTCATGGAATACCAAGAAAAAATGGCAACTCTAGATATAGAACACTGAATAGGACTCAGTAGGAGGTTTCCTCAGCAGCTCCTAAGGATCCGACTCCTTTCTAAGGCCAGAAAGCCCACAGGCCCAACACAGAAAGGACAGAGCTATGGAGAAGACTACATACTTGTTTTCAGACCAGGAACTATATACATTTGGCAAAAATATCATTTCTTTAGGAAGAAGTGTGCTAAATTTCTTTGAAACAACTGATCAAAATAAATTACATGAGTTTGGGAGTTCCGTAATTTTTTCCAGGGTTGAATTGGTCTGAGTGGCCAGGTGGTACAATTTTTTTCCTTTTTCCCTTTTTTAAAAAGGTCTACACTTAGACATTGTAACAGTAGCAGCACAACTGTATTTAAACAAGAGCAACTTTACAACATAAGTGTGTTTAAGCATGAGCATTATGAACAGCATTGCTATGGGCAGGGAAAAAAAAGGCCATTGCACAAAGCCATCCCAGGCACACTCCTTCCATGCCAAACATGGAGCACCACCCTGAACTGGCCCATCTGAAAATTCATCTAGCAAAATAGTTGTTTCCTGCCCAATGATTTCTGTGATTCTACTTCATTCCAGGGCCTTGCCAAGTAACTGTGTCAGCTCTTTCACAGCATTTTCTTGACACAGCCCTAGAAGATTTTAATACTTGAAATCATCCTATTCTTAAGGTGAACTTTAATGGTATTTCATGCCCATTTTGCCCAACCAGAAGGAAAACTAAACTGAAAGATAGGAAGCATCTCATCCCTTCTGTCTCTCAGCACACTGGAGCTGCCCAACCCTTAAGCTCTGTCCAGCTGCTGGGCAGCTCAAGCCCACATCCTTTTGGGAGACTCTGCCAGGCAGCTGTTGAGGCCAAGAAGGTCAATATCCCTCCTCTGCACAGAGGGACTTCAAACCTTCCATTGCCTCCACCTCCTTCTAAGTTCCAGGAATGGTTTTCAAGTGTGCTGGGTATCTGACTTGGGCTTTGTGGGGGTTTCTGGTAACAATTCAACAGCTAAGAGAAGAAGAAACTGGAGGACATAGAACCTGGCACCAGACAGTGCCAGCATTGCTAAGGAAAAAGAGGCCCCTATGATTAATAAGGAAGAAGGAATAAGGGATGCATGTGGAAAAAAGTGTTATAATCTGACACAAAAATACCAAGTAGCTTTCTGCTTGAAAATCCTAAATATTAAAAAGCAGCTCTGTACATCAAATTTATTTACAATCCCAGGCAAAGCATTAGCTGTGGACACAAAATGACAGCTACAGTGACAGCTTGTGTGGGGGCAAGAACACTGCTACAGCCTGGTAAGATCTGAGCAGGCAAAGGAATAAGAAACAAACACCACAGCAACGATGATGCTGATGTTCCCACCTGGCACACACTGTACAGAGAAAGATGTGATCACAAAGATGGGATCCTGCACAGCTGGAAAAACTCAGAAGACTTTTTACATCAAGACTAACTCAGTAATTGAACTTGGATGTTCTTTTCTTTCTGCATGTTGTCTAGTCTAACAAACACTGCTTTGAAATGCTTTGGAGTTCAAACTTTTATCTGCTGAGATTTTGGCACTGCTTTTCTTCTCAGAAGATTTTCCCCCCTTTATTTCTAAAAGGGCTTTTTTTTGTTCTTTCTCTGTTTTGAAGATCACAACACTACAGAAACACAGAGGCATTTCATGTTACTGTTTGAACAACACATGTATTTTAAAAAAAGATATATAATTGTGTAAGATTTAACATTTCCTAAACATTTATTGAACCTGGTATTCCCAATAGGGTAGGGAAAAAAAAAAAAAAAAAGACAACAGGTGACCAAGAGAAAAAAAGAGTAACTGCCTATGCTTATAAGAATTTGCTTTCCAAACCCTGGAAGGGTCTTTATTTGAGAGTTAGTGCATTTAAAGAAAATTCAAATGCAACATATAAAGAAAATCACATCCAAGATGCAAAACAAACCTTTTATTTTTATGCACAGCAAAAGGCAAATTGAATTTTTAATGTAGTCTGTATAGAAACTGGCATATGCCTATTTTTTTTTGGATTTATATACCCATCTCTTTAAAATGGTATGATTTGTAGTATTTAGAAGACTGAGCTATAAACTAGGCATGATCACCCAACTTAGACACATTCTGCTACACTTTTATTTCATCAGAAAGAAACCCCCAAGCTTCTCATATGGGAGCAATGAAAATGAAAATGGTTTAGCCTAGAGCTCAGCTTTCAACTGTAAAATTATGCTTATTCTTACATTAAATTGGAACTTCTCTGTTGTTTGCATACAACTACAAAATACAACTTATGACAGATGCCTGGTAACTCATCTCAGGCACCTGAGAGGTCAGGGTAAGGCACCCAGGGCTGCCAATGCCACGCTGCATTTTTAATGCCAGCTTGTTAAACATTTGTCACAGCACTAAGGCAAACATCAGAATATTGCCAGTTTAAAAATAGGAGGTTAAAGTTTCTACAAGTATCAAAACACAAAGAACAGTCTGAGAACACAAAACTGAAAAACAAAGCACTCTTGAACCTTTTGAAGACAGCACTTCAACACAGAAACCCACGGGAAAAGAATGTGTAGGGTAGGAATTCAACACTGGAATGTACTTATCCCACTTCACAGCCACCAGCAATGTCAAAAAAATAGAGAAAGTAACAGAAAAGAAGTGAGAGAAGCAAACATAGAAAATCCATTAATTTGTTTAGATATATAGGATTTGTATCTGAAGGATATCAAGTCACTATCACTTAACGAGCACATAAACATTGCCAATGATGTAATTTCATTGACTCTATCACTAGACATGATGCAAACACAGAACATGCTGCCAAAGCAGACTTTGAGACATGGGGGCACTGAATCTTTCAAAGGAGTTTATGACTATGAAATATTTCAATAACATTTGCAGCTGAGATAGACAGTATTCACATATTCTCTTTAATGTGCTACTGTTTCCCTTAAACAAAAGGGAAACATTTATTTCTATTCCATTTTGCTTGTGATACCACACTGATCACAGCTCTGAAACAGGCATTTCAAAAAATAGATCAAATATACTTTTATTTAAAATTAATCAAGTGAATTCAGCCTGGCTTTTTAATTTTTTTAATATTTCAGTACTCATATAATTAATATTTATACTTCAGTACTTAAACAAAAAGCAGCACCTACCCAGACTTTCCAATTAACCCTCAAGCCTACACACAGACACTCCCCTGCAGGAGTTACTGAAGCACTTTCCTTTACCAGTTTTTTTATAGCTGAAATCACTTCATTCCCTGTTTCCAAGCCTGTTTAAGTCCTGAAAGGATGTATGGATATATGGACCCAGTGAAGCGAATTAGAAGTGTTTGCACAATATGTTAATACAGCTTAATGCCGTCCAAACAATGAGATAATATAAACCAAAGACATCTGCCACCACTCTTTGCAAACCAGCCAGCCAACATCATCTCTAGAGAACAGAGAATGATGTAAAGCCATCCATCAGAAGGCAGCTGCCAGCAGGGCATTCTCAGCTGGTGCAATCTTGCCCAACACAGAACAAACATGGTCCTTAGGATGTAACTACTAGAGTGGAGAAGAGGCACCTACCAGCAGAATCCCACCATGTTTCACCTTCCACTCACAAGATTTTATGCCAGCAGCATAAATGGCAGCACTCTGTGACCTGTTTGTCTTCCACTGAAACCAGGAAACCACAAACCCAACAGCAACAACTAGCACTGCCTTTATCCCTGCATCCCCAACAACCTGGGCAAAAAAGGGGAAAAGGCCTCACTAGTTTCTATCCACAGTGGATTTCCTGTTAATGCTATTTCCAGTCTGCCAACTCTCATCAAAAACCTGAATAGGTCTGGGTTAGCACTTGCTGAGGGAGCAACTTGATCCCACTGTCTGTATCCCAGAGACAGATGGTAGTGGTCCCAGTACAGACCACTGAGGGACATGAATTAGCCACTGGCATCTACCCGCTGGATGCAACTATCCAAACAATTCTTCATCCACCACACAGTCTATCCATCAAATCCACATCTTTGGAAGAGAGAAGGATGCTGTGGGGGCCTGTGTCAAGGCCTTACAGGAGTCCCCCCAGATGACATCCCTAGCCCTTCCTTTCTCCACTGCTGCAGTCACTCCCTCACAGATGGTCACTGGGTTGGTCAGGCAGAACCTGTCCTTGGTGAAGCTGTGCTGGCTGTCCCCAGTCACCTCCCTGTCCTTTATGAGCCTTACCACGGATTCCAGGGGGAGCTGTTCCATGATCTTTCCAGGCACGGCAGTGAGGCTGACAGGTCAGTACCTGCCAGGGCCCTCCTTCCTACCCTTTATAAAAAATGGGTGCAATGTTTCCTTTTTCCAGTCACCAGGGGCTTCACCTGACTGCCACGACTTTTCAAATGTCATGGGGAGTGCTTTGGCACACATCAGCCAATTCCCTCAGGCCTCTGGGATGCATCTCACTGGGTCCCATAGACTTACATACATTCAGGCTCCTCAGGCAGTCACAAACCTGACCTCCTCTGACAGCGGGAGTGACTTTGCTCCCACAGTCCCTGCCTTGAGGTCCATCCACTCAAGAAATGTGGGAAGACAGACTGCCAGTAAAAACTGAGGCAAAATGTTGAGTACCTCAGCCTTCTCCCCATCTCTTGTTACCAGTGTTGCTCATTTTGGGGGGCATGAAGGGTTGCTGTTTTTGACATTCCTTTTCTGAAAGTACCTGCAGAATCCTTCCCTGTCATTCCTTGCATGCCTTGCCAAGTTCAGCTCCATCCAGGCCCTGGCCTTCGTGACCCCATCCCTACACAACTGGATGGTGTCTCTGGACTGTTCCCAGGTCAGCTGTCCCTGCTTCCACTGCCTGTGCATTTCCTTCTTGCCCTTTAGTCTCAACCCAGCAGGTCTCTTGCATTCCTTTCCTGATTTCTTACACCTGGGGATGAAGAGCTTTTGCACCCTATGGAAAGCATTCTTAGAGATCTGCCATTTTAAGACTGACTAGAAGAAAACTGATTGTTTTGCCATCTGGGCATGAGTAACTGCAACTTTGTCATTCAGGCAGGAAAAGCAATGATTTAGCACTCTTTGGAGGATATGGAGAATAATTTCCTAAAACAAATCAGCAAATCACCTTTTATTTTAGTAACAAAAATCTATTCTGTTTACTTCAAGGGTTATGAATCTCATTATTCGCTACTTTAGATGTACTTAAGAAATTATCACGTTCACCCCATACAAATAAACATATTTATGAAAGAAGGCCTGATTTCTGATGTGAAATTCTGTGTTAAAATTCCACAAATAACTCCCTGCTACAAAAGTCCTCTTCCCAGAGAAGGTGTACATACCCTGTTCCAGAGTTTTAACATTAAAATAAGACTAAGTCTCCACAGAGCACTTTTTAAAATTTCTAAATCATCCAGCACCTTACCTTATTTTTTGTGCCATTTCAAAGGGAAAAGAATGAAGCATAAATGCAAGCCTACCATTTACATCCTATTTCAAGAGGTACTTTGTCACTGCAACATAATACAATGTAACAGGCTGCCAATCAATTGCAAAAATCTTGCTTAAACCTCCTCCAGCTAAAATTGTCTTTAAAGTGAAGTCTCCCTCTTAAGGGCAAGAGAACAACAGTAGACATATTTTAAAGTCTGGTCATGAGTAAATGCATGCTTTTAAAAAAAAAAACATTTCTCCAATCACAGGCAAAAAGTGAAGCCTTCAGTTCTACAACATCTGTATTACTTCCTTCAAAAGAAAACGTGTAAGTTACCATGCCATGGTCAAAAGTGAAAACGCCAACGTCACGTCCGTGGTGAATGTGATTCCGTCTGATAATGGGATTTCCGTGGTTTTTAACCCAAATCCCTGCTAACGCGTTATTGGATATCTCATTGTCCTCATATATTCCCTGGGAAATAAAAACATAAATTAAGACAGGAATCAAGAACAGTAAACAATTTTATCAAAGTAAAGAAATGAATACGGAAAATTACCTGTGCATGGTCTGTAATATAAAGTCCAACATTTTCACAGTCGCTGATGTTACAGTGTTTAATAGTAGGACAAGCTCCCTGGCCACTAACACATACTGCAGAGCCAACTGGAAGAAAACAGTACAGTTACCATAGCTTCAAAGCACAGAGCATTTATAAATAGTCTGGCAGTGCTCTCGCAAGAAAAGTTAGTGTGAACTGATATTTAAAAAAGATCTGGCGTGCACAGAGCCAAAGCATTGCAAGCCACTGGCAGAAAAACATTAATGTCATCATTTTGCAGATGCAAGAACCACTTGTAGGAGTCGCTTTAAAATCGCCCTGCCAAGGTTAAACAGCTGCCAGGACAATGGTTTATATAATAATTCATGCTTATGAAAGTTCTCACTCATTTATTCCCCTGCATTAGGCTCACTGCATACTCACTGTTCACAGCAGAGGACAACAGAAATCTAACAAAATTCTCTGCTAATTACTGCCTTGTTTTACTTCCCTTTAAAGTTTCACAACTCAGTACTTCAAAGAGGCCAAACAGTAATTTTGTAAGCATACAAAGACACACTGTCTACCCAATGTTGCGCAGGACACAAATGCACAATAACCTCGAGTACGGAACTAAACATCAGAAACCAACAGGTCCCTTTCAAGCTGAATTACAAAACTCCTTGAATGATCAGCTACCATAACCCAGAAAATAAATATTTTCCAGGAAACTAGGACTCAAACTGCTCAGGACACCAGCAGATCAGCTCAATTCCCTGAACTCCATCAAGTTATGACAACATGAAATTCCACAGCCACTAAAATGAACAGCGATTTCTGAAAGGTAAGAGCTCATCTCAGGGAACCTGGCCTATGCAACACACATTCCCCACAATTAAACACCACTAAATAAGCAAGCCAGTACCTGCTGTGTTAGTCAGTTTTCATACATCTTTCTAACAAAGCACCACAAAGACTATGCTTAAATAATTCACAGACTCATTTACAGAGAGCTTATTTTTTTTTAATTCCTAAAGAAATTATTATGATTGCCTAGTCTGGCCTTATGAATAATACAAGCTATACTAATTCCCTGAATTAAGTCCTGCTTCAATTCTATTTGCAGGAACTTCAGCACGTATCTTATAGAAACATATTTAATTTTGATAACTTTATGATTTCGAACAACTGAGAAACCAGCATAAAGCTTGTTGGCTGGCTAGAGAGCTGCTGCCCTTTTAATTTGCACTTTAATTGCTCATCTGAATTCCTCTAGCTTTGGCACCCAGTTGAAGGTTCTCTTCATACCAGTGTATGCCATACCCAATGCAGGCACGTGTTCAGTGCAAGCAATTTGCTCCTTCAGCTTTCTCCTTGATAAAGTAACAAATTGCAGTCACTGTGGTTTTCACTACAACTGAATTTTTCTGCTTTACCTTATATGACTTTTCATTGAACAGTTTCTAAATTTTCCAACATGTTGCTATGGACACCAGAAAAGAGCACTTTATTCTGAAGCAGGACTAAGCAGAGGCGTTAACAGAGTTTCTCTACTTCTACTCAGTATTCCCACAGGTGTAACTAAGGCTCACATCAGTTCTTTTGGCCACTTGACTACACGAGGGCTCATATTTAACAGTTTATCCACAGTGACTCTTCAAGCTTTTCCCAGCTTTCCAGGAGAGAGGTTTAACACTTAGAAATAGGAACAAAGCAAGTTGCGTGTCTAACTCTGCACTTATTCAGATTAATGTAAGTCCACCTACCAGGAAGGTCATAGCAACCCATTCTCCTGCTTATTTATACAACTGTAGTTATATTACATTCAGATTGGATCTATAATACTCTGTAATAAAGTCCTCATTGTCTACAGGTCTCATCATTATGCATCTTATTTCTTCTCTGCAAGTCAATAAGTCATCTTTGAAATAGGCACAATAAAAAAAAATCCATTAGAGTTACCCTGAAAGTTATTTTTTGTCCATATGGTGTATGCACTGGTCATTCTGTAGAACTTTAGTATTTCAAGGCACTATGTGATGAAGACAAACATTTTTCAAGGATCTGTGTAATTATACTAGGACTGCTGCCTTCTTCTGGTCAAAGACAGTAATCAAAAATGCCAGCAGTGTAATGCAACCATTGTAACTTTCTGTAAATACAGACTAATTTGATTTATCATAAATTTTAAAATCTTGATTTTACCAAACCCCTGCATTTTTATCTTATCATTCTACCCAGGATCAATAGGCAGTACTCCTGCCATACTTCATCCTGTGTAGTCTCCTCCCTGCCACCTCCCCCAGGGACAAAGACCATCTCATCAAGGTTTCAAGTTACCACTGATACACAATAGGAAGTCAGAGGATTTCTTGGCCAGTTCTTTTTAAACTCCTGCATGATTTTAGAATGTCTATTTTTACAGCTGTTTAACCTCATCTACTGACAAGAGTGGAACATGTTTCATTATCCCTCTAGGGGATGAGGGCATTTATCATTCCTGCCTATTCTCATTAAATATGGAACAAAAATTACACAACACTTTGCCATTCAAATTTTTCCATTCTATGATGGATCAGCATCACTGCTAAAACTCCCTTTGTTCCCCAAATTAAGACATGAGAATTGTCTCTTCTAGACAGATGTTGCATCTTGTCTTGTTTATCAAGTTCTTTGTGGCAGTAAAGTGATATTTTGATGGGTGTGTTTTTATTTTGGAGGGAGGTTCCCAGTTTCCTTCAATTCCTAATTTCCTATTTATATTAACTGTTAACAACTTCTCGTTTCTTGTATTTTATAACTGCTTTCACTCCCCTCCTTCTGTCTCTTTTTGTGAGACTGAGGAGCTATGGGTTTTTGGGAGCCAATGTGATGTTCTAAAAGCATATCTCTATCACATTTTGCTTATTTAAATAAAAGCAATCTTTATTCTAACTCACTTCACTGGACTTGAGTATTGATTGTGTGAAATTGGTCCTTTTGGAGTACAAAGCACATGTAGTACTGGTTTAAGCTCTACTTTGTTTACTCAGAATATAATGATTGCACACACTTTAGCAATATTAAAATTTAAAAAATGAAAGGAACATTGCCATCTACTACTACTTTTATCCATTACGGTGAGGACTAAGAGATTTCTTCCACAATGGATGCAACAGAACCTCTAGACTCAGGATCTTGAAATTTAAACTTTATTTTAAGACATTTCTGAAGATCCTTTGGTCTGGCAGCAGGAACCTTCAGCTTAATTCACTTGCACTTACATAGCTCCCATCTTTACATAAAACATACATTAAGAACTTTACATATGACATAATGTAGAAATATGCTTTAATGCAATTAGGAGATGTACAGAAAGGGTATCAAGCATGTGCTAGGGAAGAGGTTTTGAATGCCTATGGATCAATACTTCAGAGATGTCAATTATCTGGAAACAGTAAATGCCTTTTCTGGCAGACTGCCATTCTTCCTCCCTTTACACAAATTCAGTACTTCCTGAGTAGGTTATAGCAAGGCTGAGTAGGATTAAAAAGCCAAAAAAAGTTAGTAATTGATAAGTGACGATAGTACAGCCTACATATAGGCTCCAAAACTGACCAGAAATTTTAATTTTGGGGAAGAGAATCAACAATTCAATGCAGTAAACATTCAGAAATCCAGTCTTGGAGGGAGCAAAACTTCAAAATTCTCAGAAATGTGAAGTGATTATGAAAAAAATTAGCAGAACTTTATTTTAATAAACAACTTTCACAGAAAATAGCTTATGTGTAAGCATGTTTCAATATAAGTCATGCAGCTCTTCAAACTACTTTAATAATCAAGCTGAATGTGGTCTTATCGAATTCCCCTCACTGGTTTTCAGGGTGGTCCTCAATCTTGTTTTACGGTAAGTTCCAGAACACCTTTTCTTTGTATACTTCAATTTCCGAGTATTAGCATTAAGACTGGGATACTGGGACACTGGGAGCAGCTTGCTGTCCTTTGCTCCTCTTTTGTCATTTTAACATTTTCAAGTATTTGCTGATGTGTCTCCAATAAAAGATATGTTGATACAAAGCACAGAGCTGCAAAGCACAGGGCTTTATAACCCAAGCATCTTCCTCTAGAAGGCACAGACCAGGAATCTGTCCACCATTCTCATCATGGTTCCCTGAAGCATTCTTCACAGGCAGTACCAGAAAAGTGTAATTTTTATATCTAGTTGGAAGAACTCTTTTCTTTTTCCTTGCCTTTATGTTGAGCTGAGTAACCTCCACGCACAGCCTCCTGCACAGATCCAGTCCCTCTCCCTGACTGACCTTGGCAATGGGAAGTTCATATGGTCATTTCCATGCGAAGACTTGCTATCTTAATTCTCCTGAACCTCTTCTCTCTGACACCCAACTCCACTCCATCTGGCTGTGTTCAAAGATGTTAAACTTGCCATGTCTTGTGTCTAGTGATTACAAACGGCCATGTCTTCCTGCCGGTGACCAAACTGCCATCCAGCTCCTCACTTCCAGACTCTGACCAGTTCTTTCCTGAGTCTACACTACTGACTTTTCCCAAATCAGGCAATATAAATTCCTCATTGTCTCAGATGGTGAAATGAGTCTTTCAGCACTTCTGCCTGTAGAGCTACTTCTCTTCCTCTGAGTATGTCAAATCATTCCACTCGGAAGTGAGTCAAGCTTAGCAGTTACATCTTGTGAGTGTTTAATGACATTGATCCCAATACTGGATATCACAACAAACCTAATGAACAAGTGCCACATGTAACCCTTTCAAACACCCCATCCTGCCAGCTACAACTACACACCAAACCCAGGTATGTTTATTTAACTGTCACTTCTCAGTTTCAAACCAACTGGCCGAAGAGTCCAAACAGATTCAAACAGAAGACCAACTACACATTATCACAGAGGTTTTGGACACAAAGAAGTCACTCTAATAGTGATGCTCCAAGGCAATTAAGGCTTGCAGACCTGAATTGAATACCTGCATCGAAAAATAAAAATATGCCAACAGTAATCACACTCAATTTGTTGTGTTTCTTCAAACAATAAAAAGCCCACTAACCTGTACAAGTACTTCGAATAATACAGTGATCTATAATTGGACTGCAGTTCACGGTAATCTCTAAGCAGTGGTGTGCATTGTGGTGCTGAGCAGATTTGTCATCAGGGTTGAACTGAAAAAGGAAGAAAACAAAAATGTTGTATTTAACTGCTCAGGCATTAAAATAAACTTTTAAAGAAATGTGCTTAAGGTTGAGATTCTTACCCTGATTGTCATATATCCAACATAGGCATCTTCAGAACCCTCCATAAAAACGAAGGTAGAATCTCTAGTGTTTTCTATTATAACTTTATCTGCTACTTTTCCAGGTGCTGCAAAGGAAACAATTACTAAGTCTTAGTTTAAGCTGCTGAAAAAAAAAATCCTCAAAATACTTACAGAATTCTGTTCAAAGCAACAAAGGAAAATTAACACTATTGTTGGAACATAGTCTTCCTGTCAAAAGAATCTTTTAAAAGGAAGTTTCAAAGACAATAAAGAAACCAGTCTTTAACTAAGACAAGCTAGCACCAATTTAGTAATATCTACTACATGAGAAAAACCTTCTCTTTTACAGAGCAAGTTTTGGACTACTACTTACAATGAACTGAATTACCGGCTTAAACATGGATACTGGGCTAGAGGCAGTTTAACTTTACTCCAAGTACAATTTCTTTGGGTATTCTAAACCATTCTATTAATGCTAAAAACATACATTCCATCACTGACGTGAACCACTGTTTACTAATCTGCCCATGACCTACAAGTGACCTCCCCACAGTTCTCAAATGTAGGATTCAGAGTTTTGAACTGATATCCTCATTATTCTCTAGGAAAAAAAAAAAATCGTATTAAATTAGATTGAACTATACTACTGGCCGTAGGTACAGAAGGTTGCAAAGTGGTTCGGTTGCAAAATGCCATAATGTGCCATTTGATTTCCTGTGTTACCAGCGAGGCTCTGCTCGATTCTTTACCCTTAATCCAAAGGCAGGCGATGTTTACGCTGGGATGGCACGAGCCAGCAGAGGGAGCCCGAGTTAACAACAGCCACCCACCAGAACAAATCCAATGACGCTCATTCACAAGCGAGATCGTTTGTCTGATTCAAACCCGCACATTAAACACGCAAGCCAGAAGCAGCCTTCCCTCAGTACACCAAATATGAAGGTGGAAGTTTCATGTACTATAGCAGGTAACTTTATCAGATAGCATTTTAAACTGTTCCCGACTCAACACAAACATGAGCAGGTATTTGCCCTAAATTCTGTATTTTATTGAAAAGCCTACGCACAGGATTCCTTCAGGAGCAGATCCTTTTCTGTTGACTGCTGACATTAGTACAGAAAAGTGGTATGTCCTGTTCTTTATCACTCTGGCAGAAAGATGTTGGTCAGAATGAAGCAACATTTACGATATAATCCAGCTTGTTCTCACTATCTAAAAGCCCAATCTCCGCTTTAGTTACTGCAGAGCTGCAAGTATTTTAAGGTAGTCTGGCTCTCCTCTACACCACTATTCACTTAGTACTAGATAACAACTAGAAGAGGCTTTGATGAGCAGCTGTGTCATCATGCAAAATGTATTTCTGTGGTTTGGTAACATTTCTATATATTCACCATGGTGCAAATGCAGTGGCATAAACAAATCCATGTATTTCAGCACATGAAAAGGAACAGCACCACAGTACTGCAGGTGAACCAAACCCAGGAAATAGACAGAGCTCCTAGGAGGATATGAGAGCCATAAATCAGTATCAGAATTGTGTTCCCTCTCAGGGCGCCACAGAAAAATTGCACTTCACACAGGATGCTCTGAAACACTATTAAACAGAGATTTGTTGAATTGTTTGAAAACACTTGGATCACATTCTCTACAGACACCTTCCTCTCAGCACACTAATTCCTACACAAGCAGTAACTTCTGAGTTGGCAAGGTCCCAAAATGCCCATAATGGAACACGCCAGTCAGTAAGATCACTGTACTTAGATCTCCCCAGGAAAACATGAAAGACTTCCTTAAACATTAGTTTCATTCTAAATGCACCAATGAAATTCTCTGCAATGTTCTACTTAATCTTCATAAAATCACCATTCAGAGAAGTATCTGTAGTTCAGCTGTTGGCTTAGGCCGCTTTAGAAAAAAGACATCCGTAAAAGAATTGGAAATGGAAGAAAAGGGCCACTAATTTTGTAATCAAGCAAAACACAGCTCCCAAGAAGTCAATTTGCCTAAACCTAAGGGAGTCATGTTCCCCAGGATGAGAATTCATGCTGAACTTAAGGACCATGAATAGACTGTTTAGAAATAATGGAATGGAAAGCCTACAGTAAGGGACTGCCTAAAGAAATATAAATTAACTGGATGTTGCCTCAGAAGTATTTAATTCCTCAAAAGGAATAAAACAAATTCCCTTTTCACTGTATTAGAAGGCAAAAAAAGTCACTACATTCTGCAGGAACTGTGAGTCTGTCCAATTGTACCAAGCAAAAACCAGATACTCTTTTAGATCTTACAGTCTAGAAGACCTAAACCAAGAATCTCTAAACCATTCCAAAATAAAGTGTTCATTTCAAAGATGCAGAATGGGTATTTGAAGAACAGCTCAGGCAGGTGGAAGTACTCTTGCACTCTAAAGTGAAAAAACATCCAATTATGATAGTTTCCTTACCATTTTAGATTCTTCCACCCTTACAATTACAAGAACAATTTTTACTGATTTTACTAATTTTTTTTTTCTTGACTGAGGAATCTTTTGATAATCCCTTTTCATTTACTTGCACATTATTTAAGTCAAGTGGAAAATAAAGGGAAAAAAATGAAAGCTGTTGCTCTGAAAGTACACATTCAGTGAAGATTCTCAGATCAGGACACAACTGTACAACTGCTGAAACTCAGCCAGTTGGGAGATTTTGTGTCTTGAGTGAGACAGGCACTCCATGGAAGGCTCCTGTTCCTACAGCACACAACCCCCTCTCCAACCCTGGAAAACATAATTCTTTTAAGAAATTCAAAAGTATTTCTGTCTGCCGAACCAGACACAACCATTTCCTTACAGAACCTTTCCTCTTGCTTCTTTCTTGGCAACTCAGATATGCCACAGTACTAGTAATACCTCCAAAGCCTTCCATCTGAACCAACTGAACCTTCCCACAGATTTAAGGGAAGAAATAACCCCAAAATTTAACAGAATAACAAACTTAGAATACCAGGCATTATTCTGTAAGCACATTTTGCTTACGTGACAACGCAGAAGCTTCTTGCAAGCTCAAGGTATGTTAAGCTGCCTTTCTAACAATGTTGTGCTTCTTCTGAAGCCAGAAGAAGAAACTATTAAAGCAATTTGAGTAGAAATGCAGAGAGATTTGGTGCTGCCTTAATCCTACCATTCTGAAAAGCATGCCAGACTGAGCAGAGAAGAGGTAGTTCTCCAAGGCTTAGCGGTTCACTTTAATTTGTTTTCTTTTCCAGTCAAATGAAAATTGACTCTCTCTACAATGTCACTCACCATTCAGTGGAGAAAGACGGAGGAAGTAAAAGCAGCAGTGCCAAAAACTGAAATATAAATATATCTAGCATTTCTGGATTCCTCTTGGAGGTTTTGTTCCCCAAGACAGCTATTCAGTTACCAAAATACACAATGAAGATCCCTAGCTTTTAAAGGACTGCACTTAAGATAACTGTTTTTCTGAATAACTTAGGCTAATTCCAGAAGAAGGGAAAGCAGATGGCTTTTCAAAACTTAAAAGGAGACAGAGAACATGCAGAAATTTATCCAGATATCAAAGATATCATTTCAAGTGTCATGAAGCAATTGAGAAATTTTATATCTTAGGACAGTGCTGATCCAGTTTCTCTGTATTTTAAACATTTCATGCATATGACTCTTCACCCTCTCTGTGAAACAGAAGCCAGGTGTTATTCATCTGTGGCCACATCTCCATTAGGAAGAACTGCAGTCTAACATAGGAGAGGTACCACAGAGGGAAACAGTGCTGAGGATGAGCAATTCCCAGCACACGCTGCAGGACAGAAAAGGGAGAAGAGACTTTGGACTAGTCCTCACCAAGTCCCTCTGACTGAACACACACTGGCTACTGGACAGCAGTAAGAGTATTACAGGAACATGTCTCTTAAATTAGTCTCATCCAAAAGGAAACCAGTTTGTGCTCCAAAAGCTCTCCACAACACAGACCAAAGCACTGGAAGTGGGCATGTTCAGAATGCGAGCTCCAGGAATGTAGTCACAAACTGACAAACTCACATACTAACACAGCCACATCTTGCAGATCTGCGGGGACAAATTTTGAGAGTAACACTGGAACAATCTGACTGCATTGCTCCAAACCATTCTCCCTGCCAAGGCTGCAAAACCCAGACAAGGAGTGCCAGAACAGCCCCACTCAAGAACAAAACAGTTGGTATAGAGAACAGATAAATACCCAAAAAGAGGGACCCTGCAAAACAAAGAAAATACACATACTAAACACACCCACCAAAACAAACAAAAAACCCCAAACCAACCACCCTCAATAAAACCCGCAACCCAGTGAGATAGCTTCTCAGAAAACACAGACAAAAGGTAATTCACTTCTGGGTCACCACAGGAGCAAGAGGTCTGAGATCCCTTAGCCAAAACCTCTACCAGACAGTGATACAGCCTGAACTCCCATCAGTTATCATGCTACTGGGAATCAGCATGCTCCTACTAATGACAGGAAAAACAAGGAGCTCCTCAAGTACCACAGCTTGCAGCCTGGTATATTATATTAACTTCCTAAACCCTTCCTATTCTCCAAGTCTTATTTCCTTCTCCATAAAGGTTCTTGTTCAGAGAAACAGTTGGCAGAGAACAGAGAAAGAAGCTCCAGTCTCAGAACCTTTCTGCTGGATGTTCTCATTTCCTTCCTCAAGACGGAATTATGATGCTGAAGAAAATGGGACAGATACTAATTTGGGCTTGTTCCCACTGCTGGTCTCTACTCTGGAGATGGGTTTTTTATATATATGTATGAATGTAAAAATTTTAACTGCAGTCCTGTAACTGAGTAAGCTTTCTGACAAATACTATTTTTTTTCTCCTAATGAAATAAGATCAATTATGTTATTCTGAGAACTAGCAAGCAGACAACAGTACTTAAGTCTGAAGCATCAGCTACTTTTGAGTTAGTGACACTTGTACAAAAAAATACTTATTTGCTAGGTAGATGAAGAAAGACGGGCATTTATACAGGATAATTAATACACCAGAGTATCGTGGTAATTAAGGTGGTAATTAACACGAGTTTGAGACAGTGATGCTCACAGTTTACATACCTGCACCAATCATGGTGATTGGAGATTCTATATATATCCATTCATCAGTATATATTCCAGAGTGAACAAAGATAAGTCCATCAAAATGAGCTTCTTGAACTCCACCAAGAGCATCCTCAATGGTATCATAATACTAGAAGAAAAGGGACAAATTTAGAGTAATGTCCAATTCCATTTATATAGACATATAAATATTTTAAAGAACTGCTTTAGAAACATACCAACATATTTTCTCTTCCTTTGTATCTTGCAGGATTACTGTAGAAGTGTTCAGCAAAACCTGGCTTTACATGTGCTCCTTTGTACTGAAACAAGGAAAAGAGTTTGTGATAAGCTTGCAGACAGGTGGGCCTGAATGCACTGACAGGAGATCTACTAATTCCCTAAATAACAAACCATTTGCTGATATCAGTTTGTAAGTAAGGATCATATAATGACCTCCCACTCTAGGTACACAATTTGAAGTGACAACACCAAAAAATCTCAGAGCCTAAGGGAGTGATCAACTAAGCCAAGAGTCCAACTACTCACACAGGCAGAAGCCTTGAAACTGACTGAAAAGCTTCATATACCTGAAGCATTCCACAAGAGCTGTCCTCACTTCCATCTCTTGATTTTCTAGCAACTTGCCACAAAAACTGTGTTTATATGGTGAGGAAAAGAGAAACCCATACCTTCACTTGTGATTGAGTACTAAACAAAGAAGCCAAGTCAAGCATTTGTCCTCAATGCACTTCAGAAATTCATTAACTAACAACTCACGGCACTGTGTGATGCACTCACCTCAATGTTTATTTCTCTGACTTATGTTTTCCTAATATGCACAGCCATTCCTTCAATACCTTTGAAATTTTGGCTTAGAGGTGCAATCACATGCCTTTAAAGAAGACTTGTTTACCTCCAGTCAGGCCAGCTGTAAATCACTGTTTAGCTCAAGTGATATTGTCAATATATGTTTGGTTCACCAGAGGAAGATGCACACAAATCTGATAACCAGCACACATGCTGGTTTAGTAAGATATGACAACAACATCTTTCAAGTTGTGAGTCTCAGACCATGACAATCACTTACACAAAATTTCAGTGATGCAAAACCCAACATAGAAGAGCTGGATACTTAAGGACTCCACTTTACCATGTGGTATCTCCCCAAAGTGTGATGGGAAATGGGAAATAACTTTTGAATTCCCCCCTACTTCATAACACCACAAGGATCTCAAAGTCTAAACCCAAGATAATTACTACTGTTAGCCACTTTTCAGAAGCTGGTGGTTTTACTTTTATAAATACCTATAAATTTAAATATAAATGAATAAAACTTACCAGCTGCTGGAAGCTTTCTTTCCAGGGATTTGGATGTTCATATTCTTCTGGATTAATCTGATAAAATTTACCAGGTTCAGGATGCATCATTGGACGAGTGTACTCAAATACTTCCATATACAATCTTTTCCTGAACAGAAGAGAAAATCAATGCATTTCTGATTACTCTTCTACTTTAAAATAAAAACAAAGGCTAAAGGGTTTTTCTGAACAGAATTTGTCAGTCAGTGACAGTGAATACGACCAAGATCAGTACCTACAACTTAAAATCAATTTTTATGTTGTACTGACTTCTGTGTTTTTCTGACAAAAATTTTTATATTTTACAATCCAAAAGTTCTCAACATGCAATTTTCATGAAGAAACTTAAGTTACACTGTTTGTGAATCAAACTGTGTATTAACTACAGCATTGCTTTAACACTTACAAAAGCTAGTGGCACAAGTATAACAAAACTTAAGACCAAGTATGCCACCACCTCTTCCTCACCTTGCCAAAAAAAGACTGAAAAATGCATTCACTGAGAACAAGTGATGCACTGTACTCCAGAAAGAGTTCATCAGTGAACAAATTACAGTGGTGTAAAAAGAAGGAAACAGCACACAGCAGTTGGATTCTTTTCATTAGTGCCAGAATGCAAATAATTGCAATGTCTGAGCCTGCTAATATTAAGCCCAGACTTACAGGACACCCCTGAATCACAGAAGTTGTCGTTCATCTGACAAGGTATCCCCAAAGCTGTCTTTAGGACAGGAAAAAAGGGGTAGTTCTGTGACATTATTTTATTATTTTTCTTTTAGTCTAAATTTTTACTTTTTAAAACAAAGCAGCTTATGAAACATGTAGGGTTTTTTCCCCTTATGAAAAATCACAAATTTAGAGCCCATTTATTCAAACTCTCAATAACCCAGGGGTAGAGCAGATTCACATGGGGGAAAACAGCCCAAGTATTCAACCATTAAACAAAACTCAAACCAAACAAAAAAACCCATTTAAGTAACACTACACAAAGCTTGCATCTAATGTGAAAAAACGTTTTGTTCCTTCTGTGTGAAGTAACACAATCCCCATAGCAGCCTAAAAAAGGTTACAGGGGGAAGAAGGAATGGCAACTGAAGGAACTGAATTTTTTAAAACAGGCATTGTTTAACTAGTATCTACACTACTAGAGAATCAAGTTTTATTCTTTAGTACATATAATCAGATATTCATAAGTAACAAATAAGGCATAACTAAACCAGACATCATAAAACACAACTGGTTTTACTTCAACTAATTGTAACCAACATTTCAATTTTTCTATTGTACTGGCATCTTGAGCAGCACATCTAGTATTTCTCAAGATAATAAGGAATAGCTTTTCACTTACCACAAAATTGGATCATTAGCCAGCTCACTGAAGCGTTTACACACACAGGCTGCTCTACAGAGATCCTGCTCCAGCAGGTAGGAGAAGATCTTTAGAACAACTTCATCTGGCAACTTCTCCTGAAGATATTGTTCTGCAGGTGCTGCTATTAAACAGTAATCAATACAAGGTTATTGACATATTTAGCAAGCTCAAATTCTGACTGAAAAAGATTACCAACTTGTCACTTGAAAGATTCCCATTTAAAATGCCAATTATCTCAAGGCAGCCTTTTTTAAAGCATGTTTCTTCTAAAACCAAAGGCAAAAAAAATCTGATAGAAGTTACAGACTTCGAGTCCTCTTTCTAAACTTCCTAGTTCACCTTTTTCATTGGAGGAATCATTATGCAAACAAGCGCAGATGTTAAGCAGGCTACTGTGCATGTTCCAGATATGCTGGTTTCTCACTGCCATTAGCTTCATTGTGGTTCAATTAACCCACATTATCCATACAATAATAATGATAATAATGCAGTTCCAAAGTCAAAATTTCCAATGTTTTCAAACACAAAAGAATTTAATCAGAAATAGTCACTGTCAGGAAAAACTACTAGGAAGACCTCCTTGTTCTCCCACAATGAACACATTAGGGAAAGAGGACATCTGGGACATAAGAAATCAATAGCCAGCAATAATTCCAAAGTCTCCTCCTTCCACTTACTCCCATTTATGTTCTTCCTTTTAAAATGAAAAATCTAAACCAGAAGAAGTGTTAGCCTTGCCAGATGTATTTCTTCAGAGAGGCTGGAGAAAGTTGTATTCCCATGTCATTGTGTGGAGACAGGAGTGTGCTTTGTTAAACCCCTGCTCTTGGGCACTTGGACACCTCACAAACAACAGTTCCTTTGGGAAAACCCTGCCTGCAGTTTGTGTTCTCACCAGACCCTCCTGGGGCACAAATCCTCAAGGCAGGCGAGTTCTGCTTGCAAAGGTCACTTGTTTGGTCAATGCCTTCAGGATCCTTTCTATGATTCTAAAGGCACAACCACACAGAGCAGCTTCCAAAGTTTAGAGGATTTGTACATAAGACATTCAAAGTTCCTGCCTGCTAAATTCACAGCACAATTACATCCATGTAATGCCCCTCACATCATCTTTTCTCAGAACTGATGAGCCTAAGGAGCAATAGGATTGCCATTCTGGTTACTTCAAGAAGCCTACTGAAGTGACCTTAAGAAAGATGACCAACTAAATGTGAGGGAATAACATTCTGAAGAATATCCATGTGAGATTTCACATATAAACAAACTGCCCCAGGATTCCCCTGGGCAAGGCAGCCCAAAGAAATGTGTTATTTCCAGCTGTAAGAGTGAGAAGACAGGAACTGCAGTGTCCTGAACTGTGGCTTTACAAAGATACTAAACTGGGGTCTGCAGACCACATTGCCAGAACCTGTGTACTATGACAGAAGTGAGTAGAGCTGTTTTTCCAGGGTGTCATGCTTACATCTCTGATCAGACCAGGAAGCAGAAGGTCTGAAATATTCCTGAGTTTGCAGCACCTTTCCCTGAACATGTTCCTCGTTGTGTCCTTGTATGAACATCTTCTTAGTGATTCCCAAATACCAATTTCTTCTAAGATGCCAGAGGGGCATTTATGCACCTGAGAGCTGCTCACAGCAGCATCACAGCTTACAGCCATAAACTACACATACATGCCACTTCAAGCCAACAAAAATCCATGCTGTGCCAAGGTGGGAAGTGCCTTCATTCCACATGCCCACAGCCATTTGTTCCCACAGTATCCCATCCGCCCTCAGAATTCTTTTATGATCAGCTCCTTACTATAGTTCATTTCAAGCTACAGAATGCTAGCATGAAACACAAGGAAGGAGATGGGAATGAATGCCCAGAAGCTGGCCAACACACTTCTCTTCTGCATTATTAATGGCAGATTACAAAATTATTTTTATTCAAGAAAAAACAAAACAAAACAAAGCCTTATGAGCCAGGCTGATGTCAGTAAGTTGATAAAACCTATGAAATACAAGGAGTCTGGAAAGGCCTTCTGCTCAAGAGACACTTGGGGAGCCTGAAGTCTGAAGAGCATAACAGCAGCCTGTAAGGGGAGCATGGCTGGGCATCACCAAAAAACTAACATGCACTATCAATTCTAGTTTTTAAAAATATCTTTTTCCAATGGAGATATAAAGGGTCTACCCTGTGTCAAACAGACAGGAGCAGTTCATTCTACAGTCCTAATTACTTCTGCAATGCATCACAGGGTAATTGGACATTGCTTCTGAATTCATCTTTTACTGGTAACCTTCCAGTTAGACTTAGACTTCTACTGTCTTACTGAAAGCTGAAATGTTATATTGCAGATGCAAACCAGTAAATCCTCCCAAGTTTTCCATGACCTGGCTTCTCCTTTTAACACACAAATCCCTGAGGCACACAATTGAAGCAGTTACTTCCATAAACAACCTGCAGGTTTTTTTCTTCCTTTACCTATGTTAGGATCTTGAAGGGAGAAGCTCACTAATGTAGTGCCTTCCCAGTGCCCCAAAGTTCATAGTCCTATTTTCCTCCCTAGGCTCTACTTCAAAACTAAAACTGAAATCTAGACGTGTTTCCTTACTGCAGGGGACAAGGACCAACTCTGAGAAAGTGTCAAAACACTTGAAAAAAAAAAAAAAAATTAAAAGTCTCAATAAACACCCTTGCCCCTGCAATTTTTCAAGTTGCATTTACTTGGAAACTTAGGCCCTGCTCTCAAAATGAAGATGATGATTTTACAGGTGTTTGCTGTTTGCTATCCTCAATCAGCTTTATCCAAAATCCTGTAAAAGTGAGCAATTTAATTTAAATTGCCCTTCTGCTCAATTAAGCAGGGGTTGATTTAAGGTTTCTCCACTCAAATCACTGATACAGTGATTACCAGGTGAAATTCTCCAGTATAATTTGAAAAAACTAATTCGCTTCTGAATGTGAATATTTTTCTCTGTATCCAAGAGAGACGTACGTGTTTTTGTTCTATAAATCCACACTTCAGTTCTTGGATATCTTTTGATAACGTGTCAAAGCAAGGATGCAGTCAATGTGTTCTTCCTCTCAGTTTACAAAAATGAGTCAAAACAGTTTTAAAGGCTTGTCTGGCCACCAAATCAGAAGCATTTACATGCTCCTACTCCTGACAGTTTCATGCCTATTGATGAACTGAAGGTAATGTACAAAATGCATACTCATATTAAAAGAAACCAAACCAGTTTTCCAAATAAGTGTCAAAACCAGACAAGAATAAAAACAAAGTGCAAGAGGTCATCTCTGATCTTTATCATTACCCTAACTTAAGTTTGACAGTTGAATGATTTAAGATTTAGTGAGCATTAATATACTGCACATCTGAAATTTAGAAGCACAGCACTAGTTATGTCATTCAGTTTCCACAGGATATGCATGAAGCTAATTCACTTTCAGTTGTGATCATTTAGCTGATACGGACTAGCAAAGTAATACCAAGACAAAGAACGGGGAAAGCTGCCTGAAAGTGAATTCCCTTCTTTGTACAAAGACCAAGAATGCCATCCCAAGAATCCAGAATTGTAAATTACATCTTATATGGTTGCCTTTTTTGTCCATTTTAGTGGAGAAGATGGAGACAAATAGCTTTTACTCCATAAGGAGGTATTTGGTAAAAATCTTTTATTGTTAAGAGGCAGAAATACGTCAGAAACATAGCATGCATTGTTCCTCGGAAAATATCTTAGGAAATCAATAGGAAAAGAAAAAGATCCATTTAAAAAGTCGCTAAGTTCTGTAAACTATGAGTTATGCATGTTCCTAGTGTGCAGAAAAATCAGTGAGTGATCCAGTAACCTCCAGTCTCCGTATGTACAGCAAATCCGTAGTTCAGTGAAAAGAGAAATTTAAAATAGCATTACTCCCAGCAGAACTAACTCTGAAATCTCTATTAAAACACATGTTTTTCCACCTCCTGGCTCTTCTCCAGTTGGAAACTCTAGTTGACTGGCCTTTCTCCTTTCAACTTCGCTGAATTTTCCTCAACTCAGAGTCCATACAACAAGGAATGGTTTTCCACCAAGAAATTTTCCTATATTTCTAGTCCTATGTCTTCATTTCATCTACAGTTCTAAAATAAACTGAATGACAATATACAGTCACCACTCGTGACAATCCAGAAAGTCTCCTGCTTACAACTCAGTTACAACAGTTATCATTACCTGTGCCAATGAAAAATGTGAGAGGGCTGTGAGTTCAAATAAATCTCACCACAATCAATACTCGTACAAATCTATAGGAATCTCTCAGAAACTAAACAGGAAGAATAAAAAATTACCATCACCTGTACTGGGAAGGAGATTAGTAAAAAACGGTTTGAGGAGGGCACTCCCGTCTTACACTGCAAGTGGTTCAAACAGTCTTAAAAGTAAAATTGTAAAATCACTGTTAACAACTCCTCCATTACTTCCATGCTGGAGAAGCCTCCACAATCTCTGTACTTTCCCCACATGAGCTCAAGAATCCAGCAAATGGAATGCACAGTGAAAGCGTGGAGAATTCCTCTAGAAATCAGTGTCATTCATGTTATAAAGTTACAGACTTTCACTAAAGCAAGGAGAAGAGTAAAAGCACAATGAAGAAGACAGCAAAAAAGTGAATTAAATGGAAGAAAAACTAAGAACTGTCAAGAGAAATAGAGTCTGTGACAAGACAACTCTGCACAAGGCTCCAGAGAGCAAATCAGGAAATGAATCAACACAAAATGACACAGGTTCATGTCCAATTGGTTCTGGCATTCTAAGAAATCTGAAGCTAAATGGTTCTTAAACAGCTGTTGAAATTAAGAGATGATCAAAGAGAGGGATAATAAAACAAAGGGAGGAAAGAGAGAGCTCAAAAGACAAAAACTACACTATAGAGAAGATGGGAAGCCAGAAAGAGCAGACCTCAACAGAAGCAATGGAAACAGACCCAAAGCCTTGTGCCAGCTGCTTAGTTTTAATTCACAGTATTAAGGAAGACATGGACTAAAAAAAAACAAAAGCAAGAAAAGCAGAAGAAAGCACATCAAGGGGAGTTGGCAAGCATTGGTGTTGATTTTCCAGGCAAAAGTGACAGCAGATTCCCTGGAACTAAAGAGTGTGTCAGGAAACAAAAAAGAATAGAAGCAGAGAAATTGAAAAACTACCCAGAAAACAGAACAAGCAGGGTGTGTGTGCCTGTATATAGCCACAAAGTGCATGCACACAAATAAAATACACATACAATATAGTTATTTACACATGTATTGGATGTGTGCTTATTATACAATGTACTATACTGTAAACATGTGCAAAAATCTACATACATTACTTACGCAGGCATATGTGTATTTTTATTTACAAACAGTCTCTCCCTCTCTCCTCAATGAAGTGCTATAATGACATACCCAAACTACCTCTAAAAATGCAATGAAACAATGCCATCAATATGAGAAATAGTAAGTAAGGCACCACTGCAGTATTACTGCTCCTAACAATAGCTTAGATGCAATAACACAGCACTGAGAGAATAAAAAACAACCAAAATATGCCTGCAGTGAAGCCGCCAGAACAAAGAATCATATTCTAAAAATTCTGATTAAAATCATGCTACCAAATCTGAAGTTCAGAACAAGCTTGTACTTTTGCTGTTTTGGTGGTTCTTTTTTTTTTTGTGTTTTCCCCACTACTGTTTCTTAGTTGGAGAACACACAGAAAAACAGTCTGGGGACAATGTGTGGGGGAGAACGTGTGATGTTAGAATGTCTCCACTCCTCACTGGCCCCCTTTTTTGTACAAAACTTATTACCTGATAAATCCTGGGATTTCCCAGATACTCTAGCACGTTTTGCTCGGTGACCAAAGTTTTCAGTAGCTGAAGTAGAGGCACCCTTTAATGAAAGAAATAAGAATTAGTTCAGCCATTAGACTTAAGAAAAATACAAACTAGTTTCATGTTCTTGAAACAGTAATATTTCTAACTAGTTTCATGTTCTTGAAACAGTAATATTTCTAACTAGTTTCATATTATTGAAACAGTAATATTTCCTTCACAATTAAAACCAAAGAAGTTACCTCCATACTGCTCTTTGTAGGACAAGCTGTTCTTTTAGGTAGAAGAGTTTTTCTGCGAAGTTGGTATGGACTGTTTTGTGCACCAGGACCTGATTCTTCTGCAACCATATCTGCAGGTACATCATCATCTGGAAATAAAAAAATTAATTCAGTAACTGGAATTGTGGTTCTGCTTTATACCAGGAAAATGCTACAGAAATTTTCAGGTAAGTACATAGTCAGAAGGGTGGGGAGGAAGTGCTGAAGAACAGAGAATACCTCAAAAAAGAAAGTCAGAACATACACAGCATACAAAACCCACAAGAATCTAAGTTCCTTCATGTGTACCTTCTCCATACATAAACAACAGGTACACCAAAAGCTGCTTAAGAAAAACCAAACAACCAAAAACCTAGGCTTCTGGTTTCTCTGCAAGCATTTAATTCACTATGCTAATTCAACCACCTCATTACTTCAAATTTTTCACCTAACACTATCAGCAGAATGAGGAACACTGAAGTGTCAGTTATTAGGTAGATGTTATCAAGAAATCCTTTAGCAAACATAGCACTTAGTACAAAACTCAAGACTGAGTTTTCTTCAAACATTCTGGGAATAGCTCAGGCCAGCACACAAAACCCTCTGTAAGAGGTAGCTTTAAATACGTACATTCTCTTCACCTAAATTATACTTGAAAAAGTAAGAGCATATTTTCTCCCTGACCTTTAAAAAAGAAGTGCAGAAAGTGTCATGAGTATATTTTTAATGGTTTTGATTCATCAGTTTCAATTCTCCCTGTTCATGTATTTATGGAACATACTTGAAACAAGCAAGAAATAATTACTCACTGCTGCACGCCCTATAACTAACATTACATTATAAAGCTGCAAGAATTTTAAAAAGGCCATAACAAAAAGCATCAAGAAAATAAATTGAAGCCAACTCCACTTAAGTAAATGGTACACTTCTTGCAGATATTTATAACTGTGAGAAAACAATTTTGTATTTCCTTTTCATTTTAATTGCTTTTTCTTCTTAAACTGGGCAAAATGTGATGTGACAGTAATAGCCATAAAAGTAATACCATAGAGCCAACAGCTTTCCTGAATATATTAGGTTGAAGGGACTAATGTAAAAAACAAATCCAAAAAGAAAGAACCCAAGATCCCACCATAGAGCTTCCCTACTCTTCTAATACTACAGTAGTCTGTTTAAAACACAAAACAATGCAGTTCTGAAGTGACTCACTCACATTTCAAAATCCTAATCTCATGATTTTCCTAAGGGTTTCTGGTTTGGGGTTTTTTGACATAAATTACAAAACATTGTGTTTATACTGGATTATACATACCATGCAACCTGACCAGCTACATCAGTGAGGAAAAAAACAAAACCCCAAACTATTTTTCCCCTTCCTTATGAGGTATTTATAAACTGCAACCTTGCCATGTACCATCAGAGACCACAACACTGACACAACATCCAAAGAGAGGACAGAAGCTGGAATGAAGATAAAGTTCACTGGTGATGTGTACAGCTCCACACAGGCTCCTCAGAGCAACAGAGATGGTCAACATTAATCCACCTAAAAATTAACCTGCAAGTACCTCCACGATCAGCCTTCAGCCAGCCCAGCAGCTGGTCCAGCTCAGCACACCCACAAGATCTCATGACTGGGGAGAACCACCCAATGCTTTTGCAGCAACAGCACGGGTTTTTAATGACAGAAGGGAATTGTGAAACTTCTATCAAGACCCACTGCTTTCTAAAAGACAGCGACCTCTAAAACTTCAGCTACAGGCTGGCTCTCACCCCCTGTCTGCTGCTTATAAGGCACACCTTGCATGTGACCACTTCAATACCTAGGAAGGATAAGTATTTATGAATTATGCAAAAAGCCTAAAGGACACTGATAGATGAACTGCAGTGAATTTTCCTGTGAAGGTGTGTCTGGCCCAGCATGGGCATCACTGCCTGTGGGAGGTCAGGGACCTCAGAGCAGACTCAGTGCACACTCATGGCTCAGTCACGTGGATTTACCCGTTTCTTTGCATCTCTGATCGAAAACACCCTCTCAATTTAACAAGGGAGGCAGAAGACAGAAGTTGCTACAGGAGGGTTCCCAGCCTTCCCTGGCACACCAAAGCAGAAGAGAAGCTGTGGGTGTGAAGCGGGCCGTGCCAGGAAGAATTCAGGCACCACCACCAGCCCCAAGGCTCCCCACAGCAAAACCCCAAAATGTACTCAGATGCTGCAGCACGGATCGATTCTGCAGCCCTTGTTTATATTTTTGATTTGATACAATAACTATGATTACTGTTCCTAATATACCCCAGAAGCTACCTGGGGACTTCGAGCATGGTGTCTAAAGCCCCCATTGCTCCCCTATTTTGCATTGAAGACACAAGATGACTGTCAGAACTGCTGGGTTTTTCCCCCTGTTCTGGATAGTCAGTACAACAGTTTGAAATTCACATGAAACACAGCAAAAGCAGAATAAGCAAAGATAACAGGAAAAAGAAAAGAAAAAAATCAAAGCAAAGCAGAGAATTTTGATCTCTCAGTAGGCAATGAAAAGGGCACGGATAAACTCCAATCAGGTCTTCAGAAGAACACCCATGGAGGCCACAAAGGACAAAATATATTACTGCTGGAAAGAGAAGACAGAAGCCTGTGGGGTAAAATGGAAGTAAAGGTCAGTTTGGCTGAAACACTGAAGGACTGGCTGAGCAGAAGAGAAATATATTAATTTTCTTGCAGTGTGTTTAGGAAAATGGCAGGAGTCCCACTCAAAGATCACTTTGCTACCACAGATGACATTAAGGGGTATGCACACATTCACAGCAGGTATCAGAAGAATTAAAATCTTCCCATCTGAACAGCAAGAAACATAACCATGGTTTCTCTCACCAGCAGTTTTTGCCACATTTCTGGGGGGCTTCTGCACAGATTTTTGACACTTCAGGAATAACAACTGATCCTATTTTTCCAGATGCAGCCTGTGTAGTTACTGCCAGGTGAAACAGTACCAGGAAAGCTGAAGGTCTTGAGTCATCTCTTACAGCAGTAGCCTCGTTGCTTGGTTTTAACCTTCCAGATGCTCCCTGTAAGCCCGGAACAGACTAAAGCAGCTACAGAGCCTTCCGAGAGATGCTGCTCACAAAGTAATGCTTCTTCAACACTGCACATTGCCCTTCCCTGAGCAAGAAAGTTCTTCAAACAGACTCCAAGAGCTCTATTTTGAAAATCCTTCACTAAGAAACACTAAAAGGTATACCTGCTTTAGAGCAGAAATATCTATTTTAAAATACAGAAGCTCAGTGCCTCCAAAATATTTTGAAAAACCCCATTTTAAAGTGTAACAGTATCAGGCAGTAACGTTCATAAAAAGCATTATAATCACATTTGTTGATGATAGAAGCATAAAAGTCAATAAACAAATTTGGAAGAGTGTGTGTGTAATATTAATATCATCATACAAACACCTGCTGAAATGACTGCCAGATGCTGTCACAGTTTTAACCAAGTCAATATGTTTGCAGTTTTTAAGAGATTAAATTAAGCTGAGTCTGCTCTCAAATAAAAATATTTACCCGAATGTTTTACACCAATTATATTGCATAGTAAGATAAAATAATTTCAAATAAAATCATGTTTACTGAACTTCATGACACTGACATGTCAAAACCTAAATTTAAATTAAGAATTACCTCATCAGATAGTTCGAAATGACTCATGAACCTGAACTGCAACACTATAAGCTTTAAGACCCACAAAAGACCAATAAGCACAAATACTTCCAAGAGGAAAAGAAGAAGAAAATAAATCTGCCATTCTGGCAACTACTGTCATGACTGCTTTGTATTTCCACAGATGCTGTGGAAGTGAGTACATTAAAATGAAGAAAAAAAAAATTACACAATTGACTTCTTCTGTTTCATGAAGATGTAAGTTAAAGAGAAGTGACAAAGCACTGTCAACAGCTATTTATTAAAAAATATATACACCTAGGTCACTTCTAGAGAAAATTTATCATCATGTCCACAACATCTTTCCCAGAAGATGTGCATGTTGTTAAATTTCTACCTTATGTGTTCAGATAATATTTCCAAAAAGCATCTTAAATATAAATGACAACTGTAAGGTTGACAAACTACTTAAAATAAAAAGAAAAAAGCTTTAAATTGCCCCAAGAGACCCATCATAAAAAAGAAAAAGTGAGGAGAGGGTCCCAAGGGAGGCAGTTCATCCACTAATCTGTAGGAGTTGATCACTTATGTTTTTATTCTGCAACATCACATTTTTATGCTGGTTTTCCCTACCTTCCCCAAATGGGGCAGGAGGAGCAAAACAAAAAGATTTGTAGTCAAGGGAAGCAGAGTGCTGGGGGTGGGAGGTATTTCCAAAGAGACACAGCACTGAAATTGCTCCTGCAGGCTGAGGGAAGAAAGTGGTGAAAAACATAATCAACTAATTTTAAGACAGAAAAATCCGTATCAAACTGGGAGTAGATCCTAGAAGAGCAGCTCTGAAAAATAAAGTTAATCCATACTGAAGCTAATATTGAAGCCATGATTCATCTTGTCTATCAAACAAATTTTAACAGGAAGAGTTCATTACACAGTGCTTTAAGTAGAACCAGTACAACTTCAGAATGAAATAATAAACTAGTAAAACAAAAAAATCCCAACACTGTCCATCTTCATAACTAGAAGAAAATGTGTTAAGCAACTAAAATGATAACTGATACAGATCAAATGCTCTGGATTGAGCAGATCTTGCCACAAATCTGGCAAAACCCCTATAAAGCATCCTGCAAGCCTGTGAGATGATAGCCCCAGCTACTTGGTTGGATCCACTTCTGGATTAGCTCACCATTCCAACAGAGAAGAGAGGATAACACGAGTTTAAGGGAGTAGAAAGGAAGGTACCCCGAAAAGAGCCAACAATGAAGGCAAATAACTTACAGAACAGAAATACAAGGCACTTCTGTACTTGCACTTACAGCAACATCTCTGCAACAAACTGCCGACCCAAAACCAAGCAGAACACACCCCACCCACCGTTTTCCTTTAAGAAGCAAGTCTCTGGGAGGGAGCTGTTAAAAAAATGCATGTATCAGTAGTGTGACTGACACTCATCCTGTGTCCTTGAAAACATTCCTAGCAAGTGGCTGACACTTGAAAGCAGATACAGTACCAAAACATGAAAGATACTGAATATAGAAACCGCACATTCTACTCTGCATCTCAGAGCAAAGGTTTCTCACACCAGTAGAGGCTTTCCCGTTGATTCCAGGCAGCTTTTAAGGATTAGTTTAAATTATGGATGGCTTAAGGTTGCTTTTGAAATGGAGACCATTTTCTTTTGAGAGCTGAGGACCACTCTGAAGAGAAAAATACACTAGCTAGGAATACTGCCACTACCAAAAAAGCAAGTGCATCCCCAGAAGCCCCCTCCCAAAGCAAACAAAACCTCTACAAAACTCAGAAACACGATATGCAAAGTTCACTGAGCTCAGATCCAACATGTTGTAAAGGCAGGAGCATTGTGGTGGTCCTTTATAGTCAAATTCCACTTCACTACAGTGGACTTGGAAAAAAGTCCTTAAGAAACAGGAGGCATGTATACAGCTACTCCATTTTATGTTTAATGTTAAAAACATGGTATTAAAATAAGAAATAGCTCCTAAATCTTTTGCTACTAACATAAAAGACTTTAATAAATACTGTGATATATTTTAATTATTACGGAAAGACACCCTGCAGTATTTTTCAAGCATTATCCAGAGCAGCTCAGCTCACAGAAAGATAAAATCTAAAAGGTGGTATTTTTGTAAGGTTCTGATGGCACTGGTCAATGAGAAGGATTAACCTCTGACTGGAGACAAAGCTGTCTGGAACTGGAAAAGACCCTGCAAGAAAGAGTCTGAGTCAGAACTGCTACTCAGAGTAGCAGGCTCTCAGTTTGGAAAGGGGACAGACCTAACATTAAAAATGTATGCTTTCTTAAAGACTACAGAAAGATCAGACTTCCTGAACGCCATATGGAATAAAGAGATTCTGCCTTCTGGGAAGCAACAACCAGACACAATAACCATTACTGACTACTAGTATATTTTAAATATACATACAATTTCTTACTGACAATAAACCAAAGATATACAACAATATGCAAGCACATTGTAGCTTGTAACAGTTGCTTTGATAAACAAAAATTGTGTGGAATACCTTGAAACTTCCCTGTATGAAAGTTATTTCTTAAATTGAAAGAGAAAATATTATGTTTAAGCTATAAGTCACAGTACTCGTATAGAGCAAAATTTAAGAAACACACACAGCCCACATCACCTTCCACTGCAAGAATCAAACAGCACCTTTTTTGTATTTACATTTTAAGCTTATTGCTCTCTCTGGAAATAGGTTGTGCAGTCATGATGGCCTAAAAAGAATAAGAATAGATCAGACACTCAAACTCGATCTGTACTTATCCAGGAGCTCATGTTAATTTTACAGCATATTTAGAGGTATTTTCTACAAGAAGAAAAGCAACAACTTCCAGCTACATATTACAGCTGAGATTTCTTAGTGTTATTCTTAGATAAAAGTTCATTTCCATGAGAACCTAAGAATCTGACTTCTCTCCTCCTCAGCACACTGTGAAGCCCACCACAACAAACTTCACCCAGGTCACTCCAACCAGACAGAGAGAAAACACTCCCTCCGAGGGCTGCCAGGTCAGCCAGCACCCCCAAAATGCTGCATAGGAAAACATGGCTTACACAGCAAGGCAAAAACTTCAGTTCTTAGAGCTGGCACAAAACAGCCTAATAGAAAAGGAGACAACTGGAAAGACAAACTGGCTGCAAAGCCCAAAACTTGTCCACATCTGTATTTCTTAAAAAATTATCAACAGTCAGAAACAGCTATTCACATCTTTACACTTCATTCCCTGGGAAGCTCACAGTCCAAAACCAAAACCAGCACAAAAAACATGTGTGAACAGTTGTTAAAAACCTCTACAGGTACTATTAGGAATATATTCCTTTTCAGAAGCCAGTAGCAAAAAGTGATAACTAGTATTTGATGAAAAAATCGGGTTTCTTTCCACAACCATGCCTCCAAAACAGATATTTAACATCAGGTTAAAGACTGAATTTCTAAAAAAAAATCATTAACATGCACATTTTTATTAGACATACAGAATAAATGTGCACATACCTGCATACTTGAGGTACCTATTAAATAAGTCATTTTAGAGAGGGAAGAAAAACTTGTTTTTTTAGAACAAGCAGCTCTAATGATCAGCACTAGCATGTAGAACTGATAAACTACAATTAGAAGACAGACTTTTTTCTGTGTTTTTTTTTTTTAATTACACTGTTTTCCCAAACTGATGATAACTGCATTATAGCATCATCTATAACATTTAGCAGAGTAATAAACAGCTCTCCAGGTGGCTGCTGTACAAGTATTAAGGGGACTTCTCTCCCTGCTTAATAGGCAGCTTGACTTCTGCTCTGACAAGCTTTCATTGAGAAGGGACAAGGAACCCTTTTTGGGTGCATTCCTCATTAAGAAAGCAATACTTCCAAAGCTGTGGAGTTGCTGCATGGTTCCTTGATGGTACAGTGAAAAAGCAGAACAAGTGGATTTTAAGGTTCAGAAATACAGTGTTAAGAGCCTTTCATTGTTACATTTCTGAAAGACACTACATAAAATAGACTAATACTACAAGCTGGTTTCTTTTTTTTTTTTTTTTGTCTATTGTGACTACTACACTCAAGATTCCAACTAGGACCAATTAAAATTTCTACCTGGCCATATTGCTTCATTTGCTAAGGCAGTCAAATTACCAGTCTCAAAGGTCATCTCCCTCTCTGGCTGAAACACAGCAACTTTCATCTCATTAGAAAAGCACAGCCAGTGAGAACAATAAAAACACACTGAAATAGGTTCAAGTACTGAACCTTTGGTCACTTTATTCTGACCAGAAAGGTATTTCTGATAAATCCTCATACCTCAACTTCAGGCAGTACTTCGAGGTGCCTGAACAAAGAGGTGAGAATGGAACCCTGTGACCACACCCTTCTGGCCTACGAAAAATTCCAAAATCCCAATTTACCAGGAAGTAAAGTGTCTCTCAGACAGGAAAGAATTAAGAGAGTCTCCAATAGCAACACCAAAGTCACCAGAACATGTGAACAGAGGAATTGTGGAACCAGTCACCGGTACTTTAAAAAAACAACAAAAAAACCCCACAACCCCCACCAAAACAAACAACCAAATAAACAAACCATTAAAAAAATATATTAACAAACCCAGAGAATTAATTTCCATGAACAATTATGTCAGTCAAATGGCTGGACATTAAGAGGATGAAAACCAGCCTCCAAGACTCAGAAGAAAAATGTTCTGACTATCCTATGTAAAATTAATAAGAGATACTTATTTGTGAGAATAGATTACTTCTAATAAGCAGAGAGTAGCTGAACTATGAAGCAGAAACCTTACCTTCTTTAATTAGACTAAGTCTGGATATTCTTGATACCAATAACTCCAGAAAAATAATTAGAAGTTGGTGACTTCCTCTTTGTATTAACTTCTGGCAGCAATTATTTTCAGCCTCACCTCCTTTAGCACTGCTGAACTGAAGAAGGAGCATGACACTATTCATTTTTTCTCTAGTTGAGTTTCTGTTATCTTTAAAAAAATTTGGGGCAAACCCAGAGTATAGGAATGAGTAAATTCAGTGAGAATGCAGAGATTTCACTTAACACATCCCCAGTTTACACTTCAAGTTTTCTACAGTACATAACTGATCCATTAGCAGAAATGGTCTGTGATCCATGGGAAACCAAGAGAAACATGGCTCCCCTTGAAAGAGCAATAAAGCAATCCACAAGTCTCATTATGAATTAACACTGTTGCAGCTATTTAAGCATAACCCCTGTAAAACACCATCTCAGGGGCACAATCATTTCACCCAATTTTCAGGAAATGAAAGCCTCCCACAGATTTTGCTGTCATGAGCCACATCTGCAGAACACTGTTGTAAAACAGGCAGAAAAAATAAATGTTATATCCTGCTACTAAGAGTAGTAGCAGATTTGGAGATACTTGCCATGCAAAGCCATCTGCCTTCTATGGACTCTCCATCAGAAGTGACTGACATCTATCAATACACTGGCCCAGATGAAACCTCATTATGTCAAAGAGCAGTTTTGATAAACCTTAGAAAATTCCTGGTTTAGTGTTTCAGAATTAAAAGAGCTTCTAAAATGCCTAGCATGACAAGGAAAGGCAGTCATGGATCTGTCTTGCAGTGGCAAAAAGGCTAAGGAAAAAAAAACAAGATGAAAGGCCAGACAGTTCTTTTTGTGTGCTGGGTTCCAAGGGATATAGTCAGTATTATGTCCTCTAAGAAAGAGGTAAGAGGAGGAAAACTGTATTAATAGTATTTTATAGCTTGCTGAGTTCAGCTGTCTTTCTTCCCTACTGTGCCAAGCAAAGTTTCCAAGCTGACCATTAGTCTACAAAGAAGCAGAGAAACACCAAACAGTCCAGAGGAAAAAATATGGACCTTGTAACCTTGACAGATAGTTGGGAGGAAAACACACCTTGTGCTAATACTCCTCACAATTATGGATGTTCAACAGCATGTCTCTAGAAAAAGTCAACTGTGCAAACTACAAAAGGAAAAAAAAATACTAATTCTGCTACCTTTTTTGGCTATTTCCCCTTACTAATACATTGATATTAAACAAGCACATTGCTTTCTCCTGCTGCCCTAGTACTACAATCAACACTTGAACAGAATTTCAAATGTTACAGCTGAAATGAAAAACCCCCAAACAAAACCAAAAGAAACTCCAGTGTATCCAATCCTCCAAAGAAACTGTGTAATACCATTACAAGAACAACATAACTAACACAACAGTACACTGAAAACTTAAAATACATTTTACAGGAGAGGATAAAATAATTTTAAAAAATCATTAGTTTCTGACAAACCATGGTTCTTTTATTCATCAAAATAGATATAGGGTTTTTATACCTTTCAAGCAAGGCTATTTAATGAAAATAATATAAATATATGTGTGTTAGTATGCCATAAACACGCACACATTCCAGAAGGAAAGCAAGCATTTGTTATCCTTGAATTAGTCAAAAATAAGTTGTACCTAACGTATGTTGTAGTAAGGCTGAATTTTACAAGCCTAACTGTGGCAAGGTTTACACAGATTCATCTGATCCTTACTTTGAAAACTTCTCAAAGACTGTTCCTATTGTTCTATTCCTTAAATTACCAACTCCAAGGTGCTTGTCAAGAGCAGGAAGGCATGGTTCTATTTTGCTTTAGGGAAATAATTGAGAAAATATCATGTGGAACCACAGCAAATGCCAAGTATCGCTGGGGTGCAGGAGGGAAATACTTATTTGCCAGCATATATGTTATTAAGACTGGTTAAGAAATCTGTCATCAAACTATAAAACACCACTGCAGTAGTCAGCACCTGATTCAAAACTAAATTTGTTAAGAGCTACAGTAAAAATAAAAAACTGCTGACAATACCACCTACTGTAGGACTAAGGGCCTACCTAAACCCAAGCTACTTTGAGACAACTCTTTTACAGAGAACAACTATCATTACTCAAACCTGCTCTAGGAGATAAAGGCTATTAAATAGCTTCTCTACCAAGTTTTACAGTATTAATATGTGATTTAAATACAAATTGGAAGAACAGGATCATCTGTTTTCCACTGCCAACATGTGTTGCAAAACAAACATGAAGAAAGCTGGAAAGAAGGTTTTGTATTATATGTTCATGGAAATTGCAGCACAGGGAGTACACTCTGTTCTTCCTTGCCCTGTAGACTAAGGATCTCCTAAGCACCCCAATCCAGAAGTTACTGCTCTTAGATATCGGGAGAGGAAAAAAATAATAAAATTACATCCTGATTTTATTAGAAAACCAGATGGCATGGTTCTGAGATATTAATCAAGGCTTTACCTTTGTTTTTGTTTTCTTTGCCTTTAAACAGAACTTTTTAAAACCAGGTTTATTTTTACGGACAGACACTTCTTTTTTCAAACCTAAACACCACGTGAATTCTGTACACATTAAGTTATCCAGCCCATTCCACAGCACTGCATAACCAACCACCCCACAACACTCAGCTGGTTTTAACTCTCCTGTTTTCAACTGCAAGGAAAACAGGCTGTCAGATGCTGACTGATTATGTATTTTTGCCATTAAAAGCAGTATCATGCATTAAATGCTGCATCAGTGAACTTCTAAAAGCTTTTTTTAAAATAGCTATTAAATTTCCATTAGTATTTTCTATTAACACTGTCATTTCACATCGCGAAGAGCTGTTAGATATATATATACACATATATATACACACACACACATAAACCCATGTGCATTCAAACTTCAGAAACATGTTTTTAATACATAACACAACTGACTTTGTTACAGGAACTCTGCTTTTGGTAAAACTTCAGAGACTAAAACACCAGCAACTGCAACTGTCAAGGTGTGTGGGTGGTGGCGGAGGGCAAAAATCTGTATTTGGCTGTTAATGATGTCTTCTGGTAACTAATTACACTAACTGCAGATACATATTTCCTGATAAATTCTGAAGTTAAATGTAACAGATGCATAATTTAAGAGTTTCCAGAATGAGACTTTTTGCAGCGAACACTCTCACGTTTAAAACCGCAGAAGATGCCCTGTATCTGATGAACTATTTTCAACTGCTGACAATTTCATTTAAAAATAAATCTAGCTTCTTTTCTTAGCATCTCTCAACTGTTTTTCTTACGGTCCCAATTTGACTAAAGCTCTGTTACACTAAACAATATGGAAACACCCAACTTAAAAAAAAAGCCTTAGATATTCCTCCTTGCCAAAAGAAGTAGATGCTTATTATTTCCATTTCAAATTAATTCTTAACAACATTAAGAGGCAATAAAGTTCAAGCAGGCAGTGTAAGCTTTATCACCTGAGAGCAACCATAAGTCACAAAATGGAAAGAAACTACTAATTTTTGGTTTTGACAAAATTAGAAATAGTGCAAGTTTTCATTAGGGTTGTTTTTCTTTCTCCACTGTCTTTTATGCCTAGTCTTTCTGTATACCTACAGCAGAATTCTGAACTTTTTATTTCTTAAACAGGTCCTCCTTCTCACGCACCTGAATTCCCATTTTTAGTTTCCCAAATTGTGGATATTCACTCAATTTAAGACCAGATCGAAGGGGGTTTTGCCATTTATTCTGTATCCATTTTGAAGGTCTGAGCCACCACACTTCCTACAAACTTCCTATAAATTTGTCATGCCTCAGTGTGGTAAATTTCTATTCAAGAAAGTATTTTTAAATCATGTGCATTAACTATAAAAAGACTGTTTGAACTCCAAAAAGCAGTAGGGAAAACAGTATGGTTGAAGAAGAGCCCAATAACAGCTCCTTCCATCCAGACTCTCAAAGCCCTTCACCACACACAGTAATCCTGTGTTGTGAGCCATTAAAATACAGATTGAAACAGCCATCAAAAAATAAATCCTATGCTAAAAAGCCACAAGGATCTAAAGGGAAGAAATGTTCTCACTGTGCCAAAAAATCAGAGATAATCTAGAAGTTGCACATTAAGATGGTCAGTTTTCTCCTTTCATGTCTGCACAGCTCTATCATTATCCATTGACATCAAATATTTTCTCTCAGATATATCCACCAAGCAGAATACTTACAGATCAGGACACTTTAGAGAGCCAGTGGACAAAATACATGCAGAAAAAAAGGGAATTAATAAACTCCTTTTCCAGTTATTTTACCTACATTTCCAGTTTTTTTTTTTCCAAAGAAAGATTTAAAAAAAATAAAAGACTGATTAGAAAGCATTCAAAGATGTCCAGATGTGCCATGACAGCTGCCCCATGGTGAGGGTCCCCTTCATGTCTTGACTAGTGCTGACTACCCCTCTACCCCCACATTCTCAATGAGCCTACACAGTTTGATCATGTCCCTTTCCATAATTTTTAGAGTTGATGAAAAGTTAAATGTGTACAAAATAAAATGTAGCTGTGTGCATGTGCATAGCTGTCAAGGCATTCTTCTGGAGACAAATTTAATACAGACACAAAAACACTTTGTGAGAGAGGAATAACAGATGTACAGACCTGAAACAATTCACTGATCCACCAGAACAGATAACACCCCTTGTTTAGACAAAGTAATTTTACTTAGTACATTCGACAGACTAGGTCAGTCACAATTCCTTGGTTGAAGAGGGGTGCCATTTCATAGTACTAATTTACTGTGGTTTTTAGGTCATCTGACTATATCCTTAAAAGGTTGCAGGAATAAAGAGTATTAACATTAAGAAGGAACATCATATTACAAACTAGACAGATGGCCGACAAACCTTCAGATAAGTTCTGTATGACAAATAATCTTATAATTATCTCTTCTGCAGGACAAACTGCTCAAATATTTAAACTAAAAACAAAGACTTTGTTGGCCCAAAGCACTGCAGAAGTTCACAGAGTTTACAGCTGTATACAGTTAAGGTGAGAAAGCATTTAAGCACTGGAAGGACATCAGAAAAAAATTTCCATAAGGAGATTTTTTTTTTGACTGTGAGGGTGACTAAGCACTGGCACAGGTTGCCTGGAGTTTGTGGAGTCTCCAAACTAAGTGAACCCTTTCCAAGATGGCCATTGCTTTACTAATGCAGCAAAGGCAGAAGGCACCATCAGCGAACAATTCAATCGCTGCTTGACTTCAGCATTCTCATCAGGTAAATGCTCTCCCATTCCTGCTTAACATACCAAGACCCGAAGTATTTACCCTCCAGATCTCTATTACAAGGCCTTACCACTGGTCTTCACTGATGCTCAAATCTAACTGTTTTGCTATAAAACATAAGTTTGTAGTACTTCAGCATCTCAAAATCCTCAGCAGACTGCAGTATTTTCAACCATACACACATAAAACTACATTGCTACATGAACGTGGATACTTTCCATACCAGTGTTGCTATGTTAAGCTTTCAAAGAATCTGTATCAAAATATATTTTGTCAACAAAAACCTATTATGAAGAAATACTATTTTAGGTTAAGTCAAAGCATCCTCAGTACAACAATTTAAAGATTTGATTAGAAGTACTAAAATATAACTTGTTATAGAAACTCCCTCCTTCTCTTAGATTTCCATAAGATATACATTACATCATTCCTTCCCAACTCTCACTCAGTTTCACTTCATCATCTTCCTGGTCCAGAGGTTTGAAAGGAGAAAAACACCACTACTGTGCATTTTGATCCAGAGTTGGGCTGTAAAACATCCCAGGGCCCTTCTGTGCACTTGGCCAGACAAGTGGAACATTACCAAGTCTTCATCTGTTTGTTTTTAAATAAACAATGCTTTTGTAGAAGAAGAGCAACTGATAAGGTATTTGTAAGAAAAATCTGTTTTAAAGATGCAGCAGTGTTTTTATAAAATTGAATGCCGATGAGTAACTGATAGAAACACCCTTCCTTTTCAATTTCTTTAATTATATCTGCAGAAGAAAAATCCAAGGAGGTCAATCTCAAAGGCAATTTGCAGAAATTTTTAACAGAAGGATTCAAGCTGCTTCTCTCCTCACCTTTCCACATCAAAGACCAAAAGGTAATGAGGTATTTGTGTTTACCTGGACGACAAGCATGAAGAAGTAAACAAACCACTGCCTGTCTCTGTGATCTTGTTTACACTGCTCAAACGTTGTTATAACTGAAATAAAAGCTTTGATTACAGAGCGACGGGAGATTTATCCCTTACTGCTAGAACTGAGAAAGAAGGGAAGACAAACTCCAAGACATCATCAGACCTTTAAGAGAATTAAGATTTCAAAATCTGCACTGCTAGGGTGGTAGCAGAGCAGGAGTAACCTCCAACCCTGTTCAGAAGGGAAGCCCTCCCAGGCACAGTGAGCTGAGCAGAGGCCAAGGTCCTGCCAGGCAGGTGCCCCTGGGCTGTGCCTGGTGAGCTCTCATGGCTCAGAAAGGACTCCAGGGTATCTGCAGCAAGCTACATTCCCCTCCTGCTCTTCCTCTCCCTATCTCATGCTCTTCCAGTCATTTGTGTTCATGCCAGGATGAATGACATACAAGTGCCACCTACTTAAGGGTGATCTTCAAAATAGTATCTACCCCCTCACCCCCATGTCTTTGACCTGGAATGAGGTAATACTTACACTATTACTGTACACCATCTTCGCAAAAATCTGTGATTGTCCTGCTGGTTCAGAAAGAGAAACCATTTTTTCTCCATATTATTAAGCTCTCAGCATTTACAAAAATAAAGTTTAAAAAAATCAAGAAGTGCTACTGTGCCAATTCATGGTTTCAAGGATCTTTGCAGCTGTAAACAGAAGTATGCTGGAACACATGCTGGATGAACACACTGAAAAACTCACCTGCTAGACAAGATCACACCAGCTAGAAAGTCAAGAGTAATAATATATTCTACCTCCTACACCTTCACTCTAAATTACAGCCAATTTGCTAAAAGCGAAGCCACACACAATCACTCTCCCTTACAAAGTATGTTCTCAAACTAATGAATCTACAGGCTCCACTAAGATGGTTATATAACATCACCAAATTGAATTTATTTTCCAGGCCCTATTTTCTGTCAGTCTTTGTAATCATCACCTCAGTTTCAGTTTCCTTCATCAAGTCATCCTGTCACAGTTTCACCTGTTCTGAATTTACCAATCTGACACACCTGCAAACTACTCAATTGTTCCACTGTTATTAATGTGCAGTAGCAGCTGGAGATGCAGCCAAGTCAGTCACTTCAAATACTTGCAGCAGGGGGGGAAAACCCAAACTCACCCTGAAGAGCTCATGGACAGGGGTGCAAGCAAGACTAGAACAGGAGAAAGTAAGACAACAAGGAGGCATGGTAAGTTTGTTTCCATACAGGCTTAGATTGGTGTGTTGACTGTGCAGTGTTTTGGGGTTACATGAACATGCACATCTCTGTCCCTGCTGGTTTGCTTACAGCCATTCCTTCTCCTAAACAACAATCTGAGATGAGATGATGGCACATTGCTTAAGAACTCTACACTAAAAAACTTGCTTGAAACTGCTGGAGCCAAACCAGAAGTGGCTGCTGCCATCTTGGCACACTTCACCTGATTCACGAGTTAAAGGATTAAGATCTTTCAAAAGTAGGTGAGGAGGATTTAAAAGACATCGCTGCTTAAATTCTTTCACGCATCACTACTGTAAAGCAAGGGTAAGAAAAGTATTTTCTATGAACTCATGTGAATTTAAATATTACTGAAATATTGATGGTGAAAATAAAGGAGGATCTAGTGAACCACAGTTTCCAGTGTTTGATCTGAATTCGTTTACCTTGTGTTAGCACTTAGGAGATCAATTCAGTATCAAAAGTCCTTAATTTCACTAACCACACTTATCCCACGTTTCTCTTTACTGAGCTTGACAACTATATAGTCACACTTGTTACACTGCAACTGAAATTTGAATAGAGCAGCCACCTCCTCCCTCCAACTCAAAGCTACCAAAACCATTTCAATGCCACTCCCGTGCTTCTGAAACACCACCCCCAAACGGACTTTGGGCAGCAGTTAAACTGGGAAGAAAACACACAGCCCATGGCTTCTACACTCCCAGTTAAGGGCCAGACAAGCGGGCATTATCCAAACCCTGTGAACCCAAAAGCTTGTTACCAGCACAGCTAGAAGGTAGGCTACACAGAAATACACCTTCAAGAACCCTGTCACTGTGCAGCAGCTGCTTGACAATATTTTTTTTCCTTAGATGTCAGAGTATATGCCACCACTGATGACTAACTAATAAGGAACACAAAGAAATTTTGGTGCATCAGTCAAACCATGGCTGAAAAACCACAAAGCCTGACATCAAATCAGGCTACTATCTTTGAAGTGTAGTACTTAAGAGTCAGTGAATTATTTCATGCCAGTGCTGTGTGCGTTTCTGATACTGGCACAAGATGAGAAACAGGCCAGTGACTGAACTATGATGGAATGAATTTTTACTTCCATTTGATAAACAGTAGACACTAGTAGCAGATGGATGCATTGCACTGTCTTCAGTGATATTCTGGGGAAATATTATGGTAGTTGGACTGTCCAGTCATAACCAGAAATCAACAGCTAAACAAAGCTGAGACATCACTGTAGAGATTAATTTCCCTTAACAGATACTTCTCATTTACTACATGTAGAAAAATATTTCCAGAAAAAAAAATTCTACTTTGTATCTCAGACTCTCAAAGGACTTAGGTGGAGGAAAGTTCAAGACTCTTGTTGCATAGCAAGAGCTAGCTAATTAAAAACAAAGTAAGAACCAACCTTGAATACTTAGAAGAAGAGACAGAGCCACTTCATTCTGCTCCTGTCTTTTCACATTTCCTGTATAATTTAATCCTGGAGAACTGCAGTGCTTCAGGGAACACAGGTCAATGCCAACAACAGCACCAATCTAATACTAACCATCACTTCTAGAGACAACAAGAGGGTTTTTATTGACTATCAAGCATCTTTACCTTGAAGGGAGCCTCTGAAGTGTCTAAGTGTTCCTAGAGGAAAACCTTGCATGCAAAGCATCTACAGACTGATGATCCCATCTTTACATGTGACTCCACATCCACCTTCTTGGCAGACCAGTGCCTGTCATGGGATAGCAAGACTATAGGTGCAAATTCAGAACAATGTATCATGGCGAGTTTCAAACCCTACACGGGCAGAATGTGAAAGACAAGTGTCCATTTGGAAGCACAAAAAGCCCCGCATTACACAACTACATTTATCTAGCCTGTGAGATTTGAAGCGCCAACACAAACACGAGCAGATTCAGTATCGCTAAAGACTCAAAAGAAAAGAATCCTTCATGAGCTGCTCTTAAATCACGAGCATTCAAAACATTTCTAGCAAGTGACATATATTTTGTGCACTCAACTTCAAATATGCCACAAGGGTCACAAACACAGTTAAATCCAGCCTACCAAATAAATGGATATCTCCCCCCACTGAACTAAAATATACATTACTTGTCAACTACTAATTATACTACATCAAGCACAGCACACTTACATCTCTGTTCACTGTTTTTCTAGAGGCAAAACTGGGATATTCTCCATGTTCTAATATGTATCAAAGATAGTTTACAAGTGCATTGAGCTTTGCCATGTTCCCCCCCTGTATTTTGGTTGAGCACACAGAGTATTAGTCATCTTTGTTATATTCATGCTCAACATGACTAAAAAATTGTCTTAAGATGTATCCTAAGCAACTGTCAGATTGAATTCTTGACATGTTTATTCCCAAACTATGGCTAATTTAAAAAACAAACTGTTCACATTCTACAGGTTGAACAAATGAACTTACATGAAAAATGCTAGTATTTTATTGAAATAATTTGTTCACTTGTAATTTTATGACTGTTTTACACTGAATACATATTTTAAGAATAATTCTTTAAAATATTGCATTATGTCTCACCATTCTGTAGTTAATCAACAAGTTACCTACAGTGACCTTTACTCATTTTCCTCCACATATACCAATATCCATCCTACACCCAGATGCTGTAAATATGGTGGTTTGGGTTCACTTTCTAAGGTTTATGTGATTACTGAGGTTTTGTTCACAACTTCAAAAACTAGTATTTTGGTAGGAACAAGTGCTGCTTCCAAGAACTTTTACCTTAATTGACATGGGCAATCTAGCAACCCATACTCCTCAAAAAACAAACATAAGGTACTGTCTAGAAGGAACAGTCTGCAGGCAACTCCAGGCCTTGGATACAAGAGAGGCAAGAAGTTGCTGGCACCTATAAACAACATATACCTGTTCCTTTTAATTAAGCTTATAGAGAAGTAAATAATGCAGGACCAGATTGAGCCCCGGCAGAAATACCATGTACAGAAATAACAAATTAGATACTTTCTGATCAAGTGCACTAGTCAAATGCAGTTATCAGAATGAAAAAAAAAAATTAAACATTTATAACAACTTAGACTGGGAGAGTAAAAGTCATATTTGAAGCTCAGACTAGATTTATTGCCAGGCAGTAAACTGCTGAATACACATAATTAAGCACACAAAACCAGTATTATGCTAACAAGACGTTAAGAGCAGCACTTAGGTGAAAGACTAAAACCATCTTTCATTGAAGCAGTCTTCTGTATTCCAAGGACAAGAACCATTTATGCTATACATAGTGCCCTCTATTAGTCAGAAAATTTCATCATTCCTGGGAACAAAGTGAAGAGCTATGAAATAACAAGTTTTGAAAAGTTTGTTAATAACATTTCACACTTGAGAGCCAGTGCCTTCAGACTTAAGAAGAAAAATAAAAGAAGTCATGTGCATCTCAAAACCAAAATCCAGTTTGGCTACTTAAGCTTAGATTTTAAGACAAAAGAAAAACTCTTATGAAAATATCTTATGCTCTTTAGGAAACAAATGGAAAAGGAGAGAAGCTTTCCCTTAATGGAAAGTAATAAATTGTGGCTGAAGACCTGAAAACACCTTCAGCTATGACAGTGCTGGGAAGAAAATCTTACGAAGTGAGAACTTCTAGAACAAATGTGGCAATAAAATTGTTAATGACACAAGTGCCAAAAAGATCTGTTTTGAGCCTTTAGTGGACAAATACAGAGCTGCAGTCATCTTCAGTAAAGAGCAGTCCAAAATTACTTTTCATCTTTTATAAAGCCAAACCTTACCGTCAACTTGCTCACCATAAACACAGAAGACTTCTGGTATCCCAACAAAGAGACCTGAGGTAAAAGGAAGGACCAAGTACCACCACCCCGTTCCTCCCCACTTGATCACAAATAACACTGGAGACTGGAGGCACATGTGTATTAAAACACAAGTTAAAAACCAGTTTAAAAAATACCAATACCAGGAGTCCCCCCTGCAATGGGACAGCCCCAGACAGGAGCTGCCAATGTAAGGTTGTCTCTGATGCGTATCTACTGGAGAGCATGGTACCTGAATAAAGATCAAAAGCAAGGCAACTAAGTAATGGCCTTGAACATCTCAAAATACAGACAATATCAGGCAAGCTCTTTATCAGAAATAATTACACTTTAAGTAATTTTGAAAGTGCCACTGAACTTCATTTTGCCACTACAAATGACTACAATACTTTGTCAGTGCCCTTTCTGAACGGTTGTAACATTTTATTCCAAGTCATTACAACTTTATTTTTTAAATCAACTTTGAAAAGTAGAGAGAACTAAATATAATTTCCTGCAATTTTGAAGCAATTATTAAAGTCAAATGGTTCCACCACATCTACAAGCAAAAAAAAAAAAAANAAAAAAAAAAAAAATCTGCCATCAAAGATTTGCTTTTCCACTTTTCCCTAGCAAACAGTGTAATTTAGTAGGACAGATCTAAAGAAAATTTTAATTCCAGACTGTTCTCTGAGCTACAAGTAGCAGTGAGGGGATGTTCCATTGCATGTTCATAAGACTCCAACCTTAACAGCCTGGAAGCCCTTACTGCTAGACACGATTGTGAAAGGCACCACCAACACTGTGACAGATTCTGAGACCAAACTATGGACTCATACAGAGCAAAGTCAATAAATGCATGTTGAACATATTCCATTTAAAAATCCCTGGTCTAATGGATCGAGAAGCGCAGAGAAGCAGATGAAGCACCCATATGCCAGGTATCATCTTTTCAAAGGTCCTTTTAGGGCAGCCTGTAGTGGGTTCAAGTAAAAGCAGAACATCATCTGCACCAGTTCAGTACTAGGAATCCATTATTTAAATTACGTTGCTTCCTACCAACTCCCCCCAGCACTTCAGCTGGCTGTATGGGATGACCAAGTCATAGCAGTTAGACTTATGCAAGAGCCAATGTAAATGCTGGACTCCCTAAGAGATTCCAGAACCACTAAACTATTAACTCATGCCTAGTCTCAAAAAAACAAAAAAGCCAACCACCAAACAAAAAGAGAGGGAGCAGTTCTTCCCCTTCTGATAAAATATTCAAAGCATTTCAAATTAAAAGCCATATACTGTTTGACAGCCAACTGTAGTGTTTTCTCCAACTACTTATTTTCCCAACAACTACCTTTCATAAACTCACACAATCCTCCTCAGATAAAATGTTACCAATGTTTTTTCCTCTTTCTGTTCACAGCAATGTGCCAATATGATCAATACCATTAGGAGTTCCCACATCCCTACTCAGAAGCCTATGATAAAGCTTCTATAGAAGCAGTGGAAAATGTCACTGTTTAGATCTTCCACACAAGCTGTAGGTTGTTTCTCAATGCACTTGCTTCAGTATTTGTGCTTTCACAATGTCATACTGCATTTTAGTATGAACGTGTAATTTTCTTCTGCCATACGTATGGTTCAGTGCACCCACAGGCACACCTATGGCTTCACAACTGTCACAATGTTATATCTCAAAAGCAGAAAAAAAGAATCTGTAAGGGCACAGAATGCAAGATACAAGAACATTATTTATTCTCACAGAAATGCCCACTGTTCCTCTCAGGATTTTTCAAAGTTAATTGCACAAACAATTAAAACAACCCCTACTCTCTGCCTTACCCATAAATAAGCGCTCTGACTGACACCCATTGGCAAATAAAGAAAAAAAAAGTCTGCCAGGCAAAGCAAGCCTCAACCCTGCCAGCTGCCCCTTAGAATGTAAGTTGCTGCCCCAATGACAGATGGCTGTACAGCTCACGTGGCACTGCAAGAGCGGCTCCAGTTTTCAGCCCAGCATAATTAAGCCAACCAACTGCAATTCCCCTTTACCTTCATATGCTGCCCTGAAAGATTAAAGCACCACCACAGCCATATTCTGAGCCATTCAGTGATCCTTGTCTTGAACAAGGATCAGCTGGGAGCACAGGACAAAGGACAACTGAGAGCAACAACTCCCAGTACACCCATCCAGATTTTAGCCTGGGACAAGCTGAGCACTAATGTAAGTCCAGAAAGAAAACAGGTATTGTACCAAGAGACACCGTGTGGTCCACAGCTATACTACCAACCACAGGAACCCAAAGACATCACGTTCAATTCTGTGCTGTGCCACAGATTGGTTCCATGATAAAGATACACCAACTTAAGAGTATAATACTGCCAGAAAGGAGAGTGCAGACCTTTTTTCACCAGCTCCCACACACCAGTGACTGTACAGGTACACAGTCATTAAAACAAAGGAAGGAAGAAGCAAACCACTGAGAAAATCCCTTTTGGTGGCCATTTGCAATCACACTGCTTAAAATATCAGTGAAACTGTGCCTACAGACTTCCCTGGTGACTTTGGGCAAGTTATGGCACTTCTTGGTGCTTTCGTTTCCCACTGCTGATGTCAGAACAATGGTACATCAGTACATCCCAGGTGTGCAATGATGACAGCTACAGACACGACTCTGAAGGCCTGCAAGACACACGAGTTCTGCAATACTAATACCCAAATTAGTAAAACAAAGGGGGCCCTTTACCAGTATCTGAAATTACTCTAGGCAGTCTCTACAGTCGCTGCGAGAAGTGGTGGAATAACAGATATTTCCCCATGTTTACTGCAACTCTAATACAAGACCTTCAGGCAGAAGGGAAGGATTAAAGTTGAGTGCACTGATTAGTATTCTTTTTACATCGCTGAATGCTTGAACAGCTCTTTCCCAAGTAAACTCTTAGCATATACAAGAGTAAGGATTTCTGTGAAAAGATCAGTAAGTCAGGAACCTTCTGGACTAGAAACTGCTCATTAGTCTTACTCCACCCACTGCAGTGCTGTTACTAGAAATGCTAAAAGAGGAAACAAAGAACCAATGAATTGTTCCTCTCACTTTAAAAATTAAATATGCACACATATACACAAATCTACTTTTTAAAAAAATGTCTTAATTAATTTAAACTCTTAAGGTCATTAAGTTCACTACAGTGCTTCTCTGTGAGAGAAATTTTACCTAGACAGGGAAATTTTTGCCAGCTAGGTTTGCAGAGAGGGATACTTGAGAACTGTCTCCACATATATAGTGAAAAATACCTGACAGAGGGGAGGAAGAGGCAAGCTTTGGGAGGAAATATATTGCTTACCTGTTTTAATAAATAATGAGCATGGTGATTTTTTTTAAACTGAGCTAAAAACCCAACACAAGCTGGATACCACATTCCCAAACCTCATTCTTCTGATCCCTTTGTCCTTTCTCAAACCATATACCAATTTCAAAAGCTAGACAAATTACAATTAATTTTCTGTAATGTATTTGGCCATTTCTGTAGTACCGATGAATTTGGGAAAATTCAAAATATGTCCCAGAAATCTTAAGGAAATCTTAACCAGGCTCAAGTAGTTTCCCCAGCCACCATAATGCACACAGAATTCATATTACTGCAAAATATAATCTTTCTGCCAACAGAAAGAACCCTACACACATTACAAGAAATAAATCATAGGTAATGTTTAATATTCAGTATATATACATAATTTTTAGTGACTACCTCTGCACCAAAATATCACAGTAAGAAAAAGAAATGGTCTGTTTTACTATTTAAAACTTGCTCATTATGAAAGTGATAATTATTTCCACGATGCAAGTGACATAGTTGAAAATTTCTGCCTTTCACAGCCATTACAGCACCACTTCACTAGACTGTTAGCAAATAGCGGTAGCCCAGAGGAATGCTCAGGGCCAACCTTGCTGCCAGGGAAGATACACTGGGATGACAACTAAAGTCTATTTAGTCTGAAAAATCACTAACAACTACAACTCACTACAATTCAGGTTATGTTCTTGACTCCACACAACTGCGCAACATTTCTAGATCTTACACGCACACACAAAAATACACTGGCAGTTCATAGCACTCTTTAAGGTACTGGTCATTGAGTCAACTGCAATAAATTAAAAACTAAGCAGTCAGTCTACTGGGATTTACCCAAGAACATGGCATGGTGTTGTCTGGTAGGTCTCTGAAAGAGAGGAGTTAAAAATTATGCTTTTTCCACACACTACCTACTTTTAACTTCCATTGTATTAATCAGCATAAGAGCAACCCACAGCAGAGAGAACACTCAAATCTTCAGTTTCTCAAAATGTTATCCAGAAAAACATAGGCTGAAAAATTAATGAAGTGAATATGAAAACTGATCTTGAACTGGAACACGACATACTACTGAGATTGAAATTTTCAAATAAAAATTTGTTTGAAATTAGCTTTCTGTTTTTCTCTTTCTTTTCCCCATATTTTTACAAATTTACAGATTTCAACATTAGTATGACCAATACATTTTCCTTCAAACTTACACATGTAAGTTAGGTTGTCTGTAACTGAAAAATCAGATTAATTTCACCTCCTTTCCTGGCACTTAAAAAACAGATTTAGAGGAGATGGGGCTGCTAGTAAACATTTCCTGTTTAAAGTTAACAACCTCAGATGTTAAAGCATTATTTAGACAAAATGGGGGATTCAACATCACATTGACAAGTCCTGTGTGATCTTCAGAACAGAGCTTCATTAGAAAGACACCCACTGAACCTAGTGCAATATGCCTTTTTCAGTTACTTAAACCTTTCAAATTAAGGTAAAATTTTACAATGATAAACATCCATACACTGTCCATCCATACACAGTCAAGTGTATCAGCAGATTATTGATCACAAGCTGCTGATCAATAAGAAGAAATTTGGCAAGATATGAAAGATTCTAACCTTGTAATCAAAGGCCACTTAAAGTTGCTCAAATATCACCCATTATCACAATCACACCCATTCTTCTTCTAATCATCCAGACAGCAACAGTAGCCCAAAGCACTAATCCTCTCTCCTCCCACTGATGCTTAGCTGGCCAAACAACTCTTGTGTTGAAGGAGGTTCTCTAAACAGCAATCCAAGGCACGTACCTTAGAGGCTCAATTATTCCATGATATTCTAATGAGCTTTGCAGAGACTTAAAAATGGAACCAGAGGAAGCTCCACATGGATCTCAATATAAGAGGTGTTGAAATTAGATGACTTTTTAAGGTCTCTTCCAACGCTTCACAGTCTGTGATTCCATGAAAGGGGGTTCTTCTGTGACGGAAAAACCACTACTCATTTTCATACACTGCAATCGCCCCGGACCTTCGGTCTTCCAAGGTCATAACAGACAGAGCTCAGCTGTCTCATCTCTACCCATGGTCTCAACTTGGGCAGTTGCAGCCAACACAGGTCAAAACAGAGCAAATGAATATGAAAGCAGATTAAACTGGTTTATTTTGACTAACTGATCTTCAAAGACTATGGATCAATGTCCAAGAAAATGGTCACAAATCTTACCACCTTCAGAGAAAGGTGAGGCATCACATCGTGACAATGTAACAACCATCTAAGAGCTGCAGTCCTTCCTTCAAGACAGCAACAACTGAAGGAAATAGTAAACATTAATTTGAGCAGCCACTACACACAATTTAAATTGATGACCCAGCAGCATTTGGGTCACCCTTCTGGCCTCTGGCTTTCCTAACCATCAGGAAAGGCTTGTTTAGCAAAAAAAACCATTCCATTTTGTCCTCAGCTCCTAGAAACAATGACTGAAATCTGAAGTTTTCCTAAGCTTCTGCAGCATAATGCTCTTTCTAAAGGTATGCTGACAAACTAAACTTTTGTCAAAAGGTATGTTGACAAACTTTCCAACTATTTATTTCTCACAGGACTTTATCAAGTCTGCATCAAGACCTATATCTCGAATACCAATTAAAGAAAAAAATTTGCACATTTCCTCTCACTTTTCCAAGTACAAGAAGCTTGGGAACTGCAAATTTTACCCAATTACCTCCTAGAAAAAACACTTATTGACCCAATAACAACAAAAAAACAGGGAGGGTACTTTATATACGCATAGGATCAGTAATGTGGTAATTAAGTAAGGAGATTAATCTGTGTAAGAAGAGGAAATGGAATACATTCAAGAGGCAGTTCTGAGTTTCTCTATGGGAGCCTTAAGAACTCAGTATGGCAGCAAGACAGGGTGGACTGTACCAGACTACTGAAAAATATTTTCCCATAAGCATTTCAGTGGCATTTTATATTTTTAACAATTACTGATGAACCAGACTGGACTGGATTTTCTGGTGAAAAATAAAATTTCACGTAAGAACTAAGCACTACAAAGAAAATCAATTGATTTACCTTTCATGTCATTTCAGATCAAATTCAAGTGTCATTTGTAGTAAATGGGAATCTTTCAGTTAACCAGGATTTCAGCAGACTTTGAATGAGAACACTGACAATTGTTACTGCAGTGTTAGAATTATTTCAATTACCAAGCATTGTCTGAAAGAAATCAAGGTAAAATGTACTTATTCAAAAACAAGAAAGAAGCATACCAAGATACTGTGAAATAAACAACTTGTTTGTCGTGTTTCATAATGCACTAATAAAGCTTTGTATGTCCTGCTCAAGAAAAACACACCTGGATGTTGTAACACCTGACTGGATTTCAGGGTAGCATCCCTGTAGGATTTATTTCTTCAGCAAGGTATGGTCTCGAAACAGCAACAATACAGGAAATTGGTGAAGCCCTCATCCTGCTATTGTATAGATAAAGCCAAACTAGCTGAGAGACAGAAACTGCATTACAGTGTTAGCCAAGGCTCTCCAGCAGGTCTAACAATCCACATGGAGAAGGGAGTGCCTTGCAAGAGCATAATGAAAGAGGGTCAAGCTAACTCAAATTACCTTCCATTTGCCACAGGCTAAGAGCATACACATGAACAATTACTGTGAATCAGATACCACAGATCAGCTGACATATGGTAACTTGTCATCCTACAATAACCTGTCCAAACACAAAGATAGCTTAAAATTTAGACCTGCTGTAGAGCTACAACTCTCCCCTATTCAGAAAACAAAGACACTAAACCCCTGAACCTTTGCTTCTGGATGTGTGAGTTGAAAACAAGCAACAGAAGAGAACCCACAGATGAGAGCCCTTAAGGTAAACAGGCTGTTTCCAAATACTACGAACTGGGATTACCAAAAGGAAATAGTTACTGTAACATGACCTATTCAATCCTAACCAGCCCTTCGGTATAAAAGCATGCATACAGCATGATGTCCATGAGACTGCAAATTCAGCTCTTCTGCTGGTGTGGCCAGTGGTTATTTAAAATAAGTATATGAATACCAAGTACAGTTGTTGATTTGGCCTGGTTGCCGTGTAATGAAAATTCAAAGTAGGACAAAACCCAAGCTTTTGCTTCCCACCCTCATTCCCAGGAGTGCTTGTTCCTCTATGCTGTATGTACCTACCAAGCTCAATGCAGTCAATCGGGGCAGAAAAAGTGACGAAAAGCTTTATACGCTCTACCAGCACTAGACTGGCACTCACATGATACAGCTGAATCAGTTTTTTGGAACACAGAAGTGGTTGCGCAAGACGATAAACACTACTATTATTTTGATACTGGAATACCAGTGATATCCGGTATGTATGGGAAGCCTATCTCAACAGCCTTCTACGGCATAACCTCCATAGAATCAAGAAGGTACAGCTGCTCAACAGAAACAAACCTAGGAGCCTGAGTGACAAGGTTTCCAGGCAGAGCTCAACTATGCAGCAGTTTGAGCTCCCAGAACAAAGCAGCTCCTGAACTCTCACATATAAGACATCAGAGGGACCTGACAAACCTGGCAATGGAATGGAAACTGCAGGTTTCTGTTACAACGAACAGTAGGTTTCATTGTATGTCCCACAGCACGGAGCAGAGCACGGAGCCCCAGCAGCACTGCAACAGCTCCTCTCAAATACAGCACTGGCACCAGGAGCTGGAGAGGGCTCCAGTCACACACAGCAGCCAAGCTGATCTAAGGGTGACCCATGAGGCCAACGGCCAGTCCCACTAATCACTAATTCTCTTACACACTCACCGAACCCTGCCTTGAGATAGCTCCAACAGCTAAACCAGCAGGTAACTACTCAGAGTGTTTTGGAGGCTTAGTTTCCGTGGTGATATGGTTCAGGGAGCTAAGAGTGTCAAAGCAAGGCAAAGGCTGAGAGCATGGAGTTAGAAGCAGGAGTAACAGGACAACCCATTTCTCCAACGAAATTACTCTACAATTACTTAGGTCTCTTATAAAAATGCAACTAAAGGAAGTATCTCAGAGTAAAGCACAAAAAAGAGTCCCCAAAAGCCTACTGAAAGAACTCCAGGTTTTGTAAGTATTCATTGCTTGTCTATGTCCTCCCAGCTTCTACCCACAGATGAATAATAATTTTAAGAACAGGCAGCAGTATAATCAGGAAGATTCTTACCGAGAGGAACCACAATAACCACTATCCAAGCTATCTTTTAAGAAGGATTCCAGATTCATAGATTTTAATCATCTTAAGAAAAGTTCACTAAACTTTCTAACAGGAAGTACAATGCACATAATAGGAGATGCATCTAGAGCATCTTTTTTACTTAGGAACCCACATCTAGAACTTACTCTTTTCTTGTACAAAAATTTAAAAGCAGTAATATACCATGAAAACATAATTTTGATGTTCTGTAATTTCACTGCATATTTTACTTTGCTTGCTTTCCCTCCCCCCTTCTTGGCCTCTGTCTCAGAAGAACTGAAGAACTCAAGACTAAATTCCAGGGTTATATAAAGATACTACAGCTTAGTACCATGAACAAGAACCCACCAGGTTTTGTCCCCCTTCCAATCCAAGTGCTGAATGCAGAAACACCACATAAGAAATAAAAACAAATGCTTAATCTGAAAACATGAAGGGATTAGGTAATGACAAAGTCAACTGAACAAACCTTCCACTTTCTCAATTCCTGTTAGTTCAGTCAGTTCACCTCTGCTTTTGTTATCCATACGTTGCACAGCCCTGGTATAATTTTCCTATTGCATCTGTTGTAATGTGTAAGACTAAATATATTTAATCACTAAACAATACAATTTAGAAATCTTACAGAAGCACACAACCTCCTCTTCCTAGCAGACCAAATAGTTTACAGGCACAGCCTGCAAGAGGAAGTTTAAGTGTTGCCACAGGTGATGCATGTTAACAATACACCTGGTGCATCCTCCTTCCAATTACACCAGGGACCCAGAAGAGATGTGGGCCAAAGGAGCTGTCCCGGCTGCAGTAGCAGCCCCTGGGATGCCACCCTTGTGTATGTGCTCAGTGTGCTGAGCAAACATGTGGCATAGCAGTGGCTCTGCACAGGCGCTGCACGTTCAGCACCTGCGAGGCACACCAGGCTCACCACGCTGCTGAGGAGCTGCCCATGGAAAGCAGGCTGCCAGCCTGACCTTCCCAGGCAGCTGCTAGGCTGCCAGAGCCTTCCCAGTGCTCCAATTCTATGCATATACATCAAAGCCTCATAGCCAGTGCACAGAATGTTTATTTATGCTCAACAAATAAGATGCTTCATGCCTGCACACCTGCAGTAAAAGCCTGACATACATTGCACAGCTCTGGTCTACTCTGTAACTCTGATTGTTCCAGGAAGCACCACAGCAAGGAGGAGATGCAGAGCATAATCTTCCCCCAAAGCACAAAGACATAAAATAGACCCATGGAGGAGACTCCATTATCTCTTAAACCACTGGGCTCCAAGTTCTGGTAACACAGAGAGTAAAAAAACAAAGAGGTATTTCTGGGAAATGATAACTGATGTTAACAGTCTTATGATTGACTAAAATATACCAAAACTACAGGTAACGAACACTACTGTGCATGCCAAGAACAAATACATTTGATTTTGATCTCTCCAAATGAAATAGAAAGCTTTAGCATAGGTTTAGGCGCTTGTCCTACATGAGGGACAACAGAGGTACACAGATACTCCTTTGTACTCGTAATGCAGAATGAGGCTTTTAAAATTAGGTGTTGTACTTGAAGAACCAAGTTTACAGATTCTACACTTTTATCTATAAGGTGGACTTTGGAAACTTCTCATTGCAAAAACAAGAAATACATTTCCATAAGTGAATATATCTTTTCCCAGACCAAGACTCACTTTCAAGAAATAGAGAAGAGCCTTAACGAGATTTCTTTCCACATGGAGCAACTGATGCCTGACTTGAGTTCTTGTGCTAAGGGATGACCCCACAAAAACCGAAATCCATTTAGGTGCTCTGATGCAAGTCTGTGCATTTGCTTCAGAATAGGAGTAATTTAATTCAGTTACTGTTACTGTCCTGCACTCACCAAATAAGCTTTTTGCGGCATATTCTAAAAAAACCCCATATATAATCAGGCACATGCTTACACACATACACTTGAAATAGAGCCAAATAAAGACTCCTTACCATTCCTGAGATATTTATCTCAACACTACAAAATTCAAACGTTGTGAGCAAGGACTCCACTGGAGCTGAGTTTCTACATGTTTGTTTTACACAGCCTAACCTACTCTTTTTCCCAGTACGTCAAGCCCTCGTGTCCCCTATACAGACAAATGACTAATTCAATTACCTTGCGTGCTGACAGGCCAGCTGGTTGCTGCTTCTTGGCATGGGTAGAGAGGGTGAGTTATAAATGTCTTTCCCTCATTGTCTTCATCCTCTGCCCAACCTATAGTTCCCACAAAACTTAACTTCACAGCCCTTTGTCAACTTTGGTTGAAATGACCTAACAAGTTCAGAAGTTGCAGAGTGACACACAGACTGCATGGGTGTATGTATCTTGTTTTCACAGGCAAATAGATTGGGGAGAGGAGGGGAAGCAAACTTGCAAGGTAAGTTTACAGGCTGCATGTATTAAATTTGCCTCAGCTCCAAAACTATTGACCCAGCTTAACCCAGTCTAAATTGGAGCTGCCACAGTCCCACCACACCCACAGGCGTTCAGTGTTATCCCTTCCCTTGTAGCAGCACTCGTGCCAAAAATCAACCTGGGAAAAAAAAAAAAAAGGCAGTTAGCGTTTGGCGCAGGCAGCTCCGGAGCCAGCTCTCTGCCTCGTCACATGGACACCGGCACCACGTAACAGCAGCGTGCAGCACCGAGGCAGCTGCAGCTGCCACAGCGCTACAAGCTGGGTACTTAGCAGCACACAGGAACCGATCCTAAGAGCACTTAATTCTGGACATGCAGCTCAGAACCTCATTAGTACCATATCCCGAGATGTGCTGGTTTTACAAAGGCACATATGCACTAATGGAGTTATTATTTTGAGAAGAACAGAAACAAGAAAAAATATTCATAAGATAGCTCTGAGGTTGACAATTTCAGCTGCATTCTGGACAAGATCTTTTTGTTTTTTAAAATAAGTGTCTAACCTTGTCTTCTTCCTAAAACTGGCCAAACCTATACACTCAAGGGAGAAAAAACCAGCACTATAAGCAAACGTGAATATTTAAACACAGACATTACCCAGTCCAGATTTCCTTTTGGGTAGACCTTTGTCCTAAAGAAAATAAAAAGACACATCCATTCTATATCCTTCATGCAGAATTACAAAACCACTGGTGACTGGGGAGAGATCAGGAGGGAGAGGGTAAAACAGAAGTAGCATAGTGTAGCCAGAGTGGCTAATTTAGATGGAGGGAGGTGTGAACAGCAGAGCATAAGGCAAAACATCTTGGGAAGTATATCCTGATGACATCTTATCTTGGCTACAATACATAGTGAGTCTGGGGGAGAAAACATTTTTATCTGCAATCATTTATGATCTCCCTTCCCCACTAACCAGAACACAGGTACACAGGTATTGTTTATCAATGTATAATATAGACAGTACAGTTATATATTCATTAGAGTTATTTCTACTACAAACATAAAATGAGAATTGCTTTGGTATGAAGCACAGCTTTGTACAATTTTTAAATTCTTATAAGGAACCTTTGAGGGAGAATTTTTATAAAAGCATTTTTTCCCATTGATCTATTTATTAACAATAGGTGTCACAATTTGATTTTTACCCAGTAGTGAACATGTAACAGCTGTTACTCAGTTGTAAAACACTGTCTACTCACACAGCATTAAATAATAAATAAAGCTCAAGACCTAGTACATGTTTTACTAAGCAATCTAATGATATGAAAGAAGAAGTTCCAAAGATTGACTGTGAGCTGTATTATCAACTCTGTCCCATGATATCTGCACTTATAAGTGCACTGCTGCAATAGGAAGGAGGAAAGAAATCAATAATAACAAAAAATAATTTTTGTTCAGTTACAGCTGCACTTACAGTATCCAGTAAGAGTTTTTTAAAACAAATTTAAATCTGAGTTAAACAGAAACCCCTTCCTAATAACTTATACTGATTCTTTTGTACAGCCTTTTTTAGGATGACCTACATTGCTTGGCAATAAAGGTGAAAAAAGTCGACACTGATTTGCATGTCATAGTCTTAGCCCAGTATATTGGCTTTTAATTTAGTAGCATTATTCATCAGCCTTTACTGCAATAGCCCTGCACAAAGCGATCAAAGTCACAGGTAAAACTGAAATTACCTTCCAGATATAGTGTATCAGACCCTGCACGCCCTGAGATAGAACAGCACTAGAGACACCCCAAATGTAGATGAAACACTAATGACAAAAAACCCTTAATGCTGTTGGTACATTTTTGGCTGAGACCTAACACAACTGACCTTCAAAAATGCAAGGAAAAACCTAGCAGAGATCCCTATGGAACGGTAATTTCCACAAACTGTGGAACTTGATTTTGTTATAATTTCATCACTGAGTGGTCAACAGCACAGAACAATTAAAAAAAAAAATAAAATTAGGTGAATCCAGAGCTCTAGAAATGTCAGCGTAATAAAAATACATTGTAGCCTCACATTTTAATAGAGAAAGTTTCTGCCTGTATCTTTGGAAATTATTAACATATGAACAGTGGCAGCCCAATGTAAAACTGAATAATCACTGCACTTAATCCATAAGCACATCATTCTGGATGCCTTTTAGAACTTGTGTTTTCATCTGTTTAAAAGGCAAAATAAACCATGGGGCTGAAAAAAAATCTATATTCTGCATATGGATCATCGATGATGAAAACCCTCAGTGCATATCTTTGAAAGGAAGAAGTTGGTTTTTTTGTTGTTGTTTTGCATTTTTTTCTGTGTTGTTGTTTTTTTTTTTAAATGTCAGTATACCAGAGAAGTCATTTTAATTATATAATTACTGAAGATTTTGGAAGGTTTACACAAGACCCATAATTGGGCATAAGACATCACATCCTCTGGTTATAT
>VXAC01003635.1:0-93888 GCA_013399225.1 Rhipidura dahli
CGGAGGAGCCAGAGTGTCCTGGAGGTCCTTGTTTGTCACTCCGCTGGGAGACAGGCTCCACAGGGTGATGGGCTGGTGTGCCCTGAACCCTCTGGGCAGGTGGGCCCCATACCTGTCACACAGTGGGGCCCAGCGCAGGAGAGTGATGACTACATCAGCTGGCTGTGCCTCTGTCAGCTCCAGAAGGGTCTTGTCCAGCCTGTGCTCAGCCGACTCGTTGGCCATGAGCCATCGGTGGATGTACCTCACCATGGCTGGCACCCGGAAAAGGCACAGGGATAGTTGGAAGCTGCCAGAGGGAGTAATGTTCCCAGCTTCCCCATGAGAGCCACTTCCCACCACACTGGGATGGCCCCAAAGGCTTAAAGTGACCAGCAGGCATGGCTTGGGAAGCCACGTGATCCCTGGAGGAATTGAACCCTGGCCACAGGCTGCTTACTTGCCCTGGAATGGAAACACCCTTCTCCACAAGCAAATCCAGAAGGGCGACACTGGCCTTGTGTTTGAAGACCTCTGAGTATGGTATGACCCCAATGCCCAATGCTGATTTCTTCCTTCCGAATGCTCTTGATGAATTTGCAAAACCATCTGCAGGAGAAGGGCAGAAAGAGAGGGAGGATCCATGAAGTGCTCCAAGCACGGTGCTCGGCTGAGCAGCGACAGCAGGCCCAGCCCAGGTGTGTTGTCAATACATTCATCAGTAGTGTCTTAAATGTGTACATTAATGAAAATGCGAAAACTGAATATGTGTAATTTATGGAAACTACTCTGTATATTACAAACTGTAGTTTACTTTGTTAAGGTTAATGAATGTTCCTTTACATTATTACTGGCTTGGCTCCCCATGTGTCTCATTTGTCTTGGGCTAGATAAATCAATTGTGCATGTCCTAAACTTTGATGTAACCTATGAAGATACAGTTTCCTCAGGTAGAGCATGTTTATCTTCATTTTTTGAAGATAATACTTAGGTATTCTTTCACCTTGGGTTCTCAAAATACGCGTGTTTAACTGTTTTTCTTCATCTGTTTTCCTCTGACCTGAGTTTAAATGGAATGTAAGTCTTTATTTTTTTTTTAATTGCAGACTGAGGGTCTGTAATGGTTTTGCACTGCCTGTTTTTTGGTAGCAGGAGGCCACAGAGGTGAAGCTGACAGAAGCTTCCACCCTGTCCAGCAGAGCCAGTCCCTGATGGCTCTGAAGATGAACATGCAACTTGCCAACCCTGGGCCAATGAGAGATGATGGTAACAACTCTGTGACCACATATTTAAGAAGAAAATCAAATCAAAGTAAACACACTTTTTCTTATAGCCAGAGAAGGGGAGGAGGTGAAAACACGTGAGGGAAACAACATGGAGGCACCAAGGTCAGTGGAGAAGGAGGGGAAGGCGCTCCAGGCACCGGAGCCAGGATTCCTCTGCAGGCCGTGGTGAAGACCAAGGTGAAGCAGCTGTGCCCCTGCAGCCGTGGGGATCCACGGGGGATGCAGAGATCCACCCACAGCCTGTGGAGGAGGTGCCCGTGCTGGAGCCAGTGGATGCCTGCAGGAGGCTGTGCTCCAGTGGATAGAGGGAGGCCCTTTGCTTCCAGGCTGGAGCAGCCTGTCCTTGGAAGACTGCACCCCATGGAAGAGAGACCCATACCACAGCAGTTTTGGGAGGACTGTTTGCCCATGGGGGTGATGAATCAGGGGGTACTCACACTGCAGCAGGCCTGGCAGGACTGCTGCTCATGGGATTGGAACTATGCTGGAGAAGTTCATGGAGAACTGGCTGCCATGGGAGGGACGCCATGATCTCAAAGGGGAAGGACTCCTCTCCTGGAGCAGTAGAAGAAAATCTCAGTGATGAACTGACCAAACCCCCATGCCCTGTATCCCTGCACTGTCAGTGGGAACCAGGGAGGGGCTGGGGGGGAAAAGGTGTTTCTGAGGGCTTATTTTGCTTCTCATTATCCTCCTCTGATTCTGTTAGTAATAAATTCACTTTGTAACTTTGAGTTGAGCCTGTTTTACCCTTGAAGTGTTTCTCCTGGTCTTTATCTCAACTCATGAACCCTTCATTAATTTTTTTCTCTCCTTTGCCCATCTGTGGCAGGGGAAGGTGAGTGAGTGACTCTCATGGGTGCCTGGCGTTGGGCTGGTGTCAAACCACAACAGGGTCCTAAGTACAAATGCATTTACATTTCTAATCTGCCTGTTTATCAGTTTACACAAAAAAGAAAAGAAAGCAAAGTGAAGCTGGTGCATTAGACCTGTTTTCCCTTTGTTAAAAGTGTGAGAGATATTTTGCAAGTATTCCTCTTGCAGTTGCTGAAACTCTATTTAAAATATGACACACCACTCCTTTATTGTTGGAAAACTGATTTCTTGACCCTTGCTGCCCTCCTCCTGCCTGTCTTCCCCTGCCATTGCCAGTCTTGCCATCAGCAGCAAGCTCAGTCACCTGTGCATGAATATTACAGGAAAAATAGGATTGGATTGGTTGTCCACAAGGACATATGTATTTGCTAGCATTAATAAGAATATTGAACAGCTGATGATGAGAAATGGTCACATAGTCATACCGTCCTCATCAAATTCAACTTAAGAGCCTTGATTCAAGCACTAGAATGAAAACTGGGCCTGGTGGAAAAAGCGGAATTCATCATCTGAATTCTGAGCCCCCTGCTATATTGATCGGAGGAAAATGTTGGATTTGATGGGAGGTTTGGTGGGAGATAGATCCCTGTTCTGTGAGACTTGTAAGTGGCAGTGTTCCAAGAGGGAAGTTGGCAGGGAGGGCAAGCTTTGTGCTCCTGGGTTAGCGTGGACAGGAGTCAGGGCATGGAGAGCTCCTCCTGGATGACACAGGTGATGGTGGGCCTGTGCAGTTGTTGAAGTGCTCCAAGAGTAAATCCTGAGCCAAACTGTGATCAATGGAGAGATGAAGATAGTAATCCACAGCCCTTCTCTGGGTGTTCCCAACGCTGCTTGTCCTTTGTCAGCCACAGCTCCGAGGCCTCCTGAGCTGACGCACGGCTGTGGTATGGAGAAGCTGAGCTCCTCTCCAAACTGCATTTTAATATACATGATGATGATGGGGGTAGCTTGCTACTGCCATTTACTGAAGAATTCAGTCAGATCTCTCTACTGTGAGGCTGCTGGAAATGTTTGCCAGCGTGCCTCCTTTGGAGTCATTGTGCTAGCGTGCCTTTCTGTATGCAAAACTATTAGGCCAAAGAGCTCATTGACATATTTGATTAATGATGAGTGAACTCTCCTTAAATTGAAGCTGAAATTACCTTAGTGAAACTTTAATGGTGTTTGAAAATTTCTGATTAACTCTTCTTTGGGGCAAGTGCTTGTCAGTATTTCTGACAAAAACAGAAAAAGAGGAGCTGGTAAATAGCCCTTAAAAATCCTACAACTGTTTTTTTTTTACTTCTCTATGTTCAACAGAGAAGGTCTTAGAAAACTGGCTTTTTTTGTTTGTGACTGTTTAGGATTTTGAGGCATAACAGAACATATCAGCTTTTTTCTTGTTGTAATGAGGTTTTGTGCAGAATTTGTAGTAAGATACTGGAACTAAAATGAGGAACTGGGGGAAATTAGGTTGAGCCAATCTCAAATGACAAACTTTCTTGGAGATTGCTGGAGTGACCCAATGTACATAATTTGGGCCACATGCTGAGAGGTGTTAATGACCTGCTGAGCATCTTCCATTCCTGTGGCTGCAGTCATAGCTGAAGGTGTTGGGTATGGCTTAGACCAGATTGGTCCACCTTATGAGTAATTACCTGAAACTCCTTTAGCATGGCTTTCTCCTGTACTTCTAATTAGTGTAGCTCTGTCCCTTTCTGTGCAAACCCTTGGAATCCATATCTGACTCTGGGTCTGCTAGCTGTAAATTATAAAACTGCCGTGAAATATTTTTTTTTTTCATCCTCAAACTGTAACGTAAGATGTTGGGTGACCCAACCTGCACAAGGGAGTGAGCTGAAATGCCAAGGATCTCACCTATACACCTCGGAGCCTTTACTGCCTAAACCAAACTGTCCTCAAAGTCTAGCTGCTATAAACACTGTCTGACTTTATACAATCTCACTAAAAGCTTTGTTAGTGGTTCTGAATGGCAGAGTCCTGCTACTTTATTTGGAACTCAGACTGATGGGGCAGAGGCTGCCTGATTCATCTCACTGGTTGTAAATATAGCCACAGCTTTTGGAGTCCCTCCAGGCATACAGGAATTATTGAAAATCAATTCTGTATCTTCAGATGACTCTCTTAATTTGTACTCGAAAGATTTTGTTTTATTAAAAGCTTTCTACGTCACAATAGGAGAGATAAAGGATTCTATCAGTCTTGTAGTATGATTAGTCTTTTTCATTTCTTTTCCAAATGTAAATTAGAAACACTTGTGGCTGTTAGCTCCTGCTAATAAGATTGTAGGCACATTCTAATGTACTATTATTAGTATTCTTCTTACTGTTGTTTGACAGACATTTATATCAGAGGTTGGTCCTGGGATACCTTGGATCTCGTATTTCTGACTCTTACATGCTATTCTGATTGTCCTTTCTCCCCTCTTTTTACAAAAATCTATATCTAAGTGGAAGCCAGGAAAACTGTAAAAACTAATTACTTCCATTTTGCAACTTGAAAATCTCAACTCCTTTTTGTATAAGCAAACTCTTTAATAAAACAAATTCTGTTCAAAATTGTGACCTTCAGATGTGAAACTGCTGGAGAGTCTGGCAAGCTCTAGCTGCACTAGGAGTATTTCCCTGTTTAAAACTTTTCAGGGTGGTTCTGAATCCTGAGTTCTGGACATACTGCACACTGTGGGAGACAGAAGCTTTTGAACACTTTCATGGGCAAGCAGCAAATTGGTTTTCTCAGGCTTGCTTGCAATTAACATAACATCAAAACCTATTTGTTACATAGACTACTGTCACAGTCTGTTTGCATCTCCCAAAACTTATAGGGCAATGTATTCTGTAAACATTAGCTCATGGGCTCCTTGGATTTGAAGAAACCACCCCAAACCCATACACATCAAAAGAGGACTTGGTCCCTTTCCCACAGACTAGTGAAGGACATGAGTTCCCCAAATTATTGCTTGGGTAATCACAAGTTCACTGCATGTTCCCAAGCAACTCGTGTGCTTATGAGCAAAGTACTTTCTCAGCTGAAGCAAAGGGTGCAGGATCTGCTCCAGCAGGTTTTTGGGTAAGCTGGCACATTTATAGGTTCCATGTGGTAGTGTGATCACAGATACCATCTCTGTGAGTGAGCAGGTCACAGTTTCTCTGCAGAGGAGCAGGGGACAGAAGCTGCAGGGATAACCACTGCAGAGAGGCCCTTCCTGTCCCCTGCATCCCACGCTCGGGCTGCTCTGACACCACGGCATATTTGAGAGTCAAATTATAAAAATATTATAAAGAACAGTTTTGTGATTCATAGAAATAAATGAGATGATATTGTACTTGAATGTTAGCATACTAGGTTTTAAGGATGGTAAGAGGATTGACTTTATTTAATTTCTGGAATAAAAACTTATCAGAGCAAAACACTGCTCCATAGTTAAAATTTTAATATTTGCAGCCTCACAACTGCATTAGTTTTTAATAAAATTGCATTAATCTGGCAGTATGCTGTACAACAAATAGTGATAGCGGCACAATGGAACTAGAGTCAAAATGGAAGGGATTGTGATCGACAGTATATATAATAAATTATCATTTTTCCCCTCCATGTGTTGGATTAAATAGTCAAGAGCTCTTGCAAGTAGTGCTATGCAACAGTGAATTAACAGTTAAAAAAAAATCTCAACCTTTAGCGGGTTTGGTTTGCATAAGCGGGCAGAAACACCAAATTTTAGTGTAGTGGTTTTATGGTCAATTTATGCACTGTTCCCTGATTTCTTTTCTGTGAGATAAACCATTAGGAGACAGCAAAGCAGGCACACAACTTATATGCTATGATAAAGTTTATTAACAGACCTAAGAGAAAAGAAAAGAATAAAAACAATCAGGATACACAGCCAGAACTTCTCCTCTTCTCCTTCCCCCTCCTTCTCCTCTCCCTCAATCCATGTGCAGTTCTCAAGAAAGGAAAAGAAAAGGGTTTCTTCCTGCTTTACGTGGTTCTCCAAACTGCCACCTCCTGCAGCAAAAACCATCTGCAGTGATGTAAAGTCTCTTTTTTTCCATAAAACCCTCTCGCGGTTCCTTCAACTTCAGAACATGGGCCAGCTCATGGGGGTATTATTCTGTCGGATAAGTAACTGTGGCTTGAAATTCTAAGGCTTTTTTTTCTCTTTTGCCACCAAGTTTTATAAGCCTCTGCTTTCTGATAAACCTGGCATCGGGCATTCTCTTCACAACCTTTACAAGCCACACATCCATTAAAATTGTCCATCCCCCATGAGTTTTAACTGGATTAAAGAGACAAACAGTCTGGGATATTACAATATTCATACACAGCAAGGCAAGGAGGCTTTTAAGCTGCCCGCGAGGAAGCCGCGGCACCGCCCTTTTTCCTCCTGTGGCCATCGTGGCTCCGTCTCACATGACGAGGTTTTCTCTTTCTCTCTCTGGCTTTGGAATCACCATGGTGGAAAATGTTACTGTCCCGCTTCGCCGCTGGATGCAGGGCTGTTTCTTCAGTTCTCCGTGCAGTGTGTGCTGGCTGCTGCGAACTGCAGGCTCCGTCAGTGCCCCGCTGTCCCGGGAGGGGAAAAACCCCGTCCCGGAGAGGCCGCGCCGGAGGAGCCTGAGGGCCGCCCCCCCCAGAGCCCCAGCAGAGTCCGGGCTGTGCCTCGGGAAGGGGCAAAGGCAGCGACACCCGGCCCAGCCCAGCCCGGCGGGGCCCCCCGTGGGACCGTGGCTCCCTGGCCACCACCCCTGGACCAGAAGAAAGTCCCCACTCCTGCCTTCCGCGGGATTTTTATAGATAACATTGAGAGAAACACGATTCGACCAGACGACTGTCTGTCATGTCGGGGCCAACCTGTGACACAACCCACCAACCAAAAATCCAACACATCTCCTCCACCCCAGAAAAAAAAGCTAAAACTGTGATAAATAGAGCAACTCTTGATATTTATTTAAAAATATAAGTAAGTTTATTAACAAAGAGGTAATTTAAAAAAAAAAAGAAGTCTGGGTCCACAACGATTGGAGACACTTATAGTCAAAAAAGGCAAATTACCCAAAACAAAGACCCACTGTGCTGGGTGCTCCTTGGGCTAGTCCCAAGCAAAAATACATTAACAAATTGGCCCAGTACCGGGCTCTGCCGGGGCTAACCCCGAGCAAAGTGCTGCCACACCTGCAGGCAAAGAGCAGAGCTCTTTAGCTTGTGTTCCCTGTTTATACCCCTCCTGACTCCTCCCATCACTGCCCACGGCCCCACCTTCGAGGTAGAAGATGATCGGTGGAGTTCTCTTAAAAGTCCAGTTCGTTGGTCGTGATTCAGGAGTTGATGTAAAGTCTTTTGACCAATGGCTTATGGTTACTAGGGGTGCAGTCTCTGGATGATGTCATCCAAGTTTCTGGTGGGGAAACTTCCTCATTAAAATTCTGGGTTTCCGTGGAGCTGGGTGACAGGCCAACAGTTGGATTTCTAAATAGCCCCTTGGCTATGGGTGAGGGGTTTTCTCCTTCTGGAACACAGCTTAAACTTGGAAGTCCTTTCCCTACAGAGTCTTTAAACTTTCAAACTTTGCTTTTAGACTTGAAAATAAAACACTTAACATTAAGTAACAGGTTCTCTTAATTTCAACTTGATCATTAAGTATGACAACTTAATCAACAATTTATTTAGCTCTTTAGCAAAATGCAAAAGCCAAACCTCCTGCTTTATGTATGACAAAAACAAAAACCAAACCAAAAGCAAACACTGAAACACATATTTGACCTTGTCTTGCTCGGAGGACTGACTGACTTCTAAATGGTCTGTATGTGTTTTTCATGTGGCACTAAAATAAATGAAACTGTTTGGTGTGCATGATTATTTTTTTAACAAAAGACTTCAAAATAGATACTGTGAATACTTCTGTTACAGATTTAATCCTCTCAGAATGTTAACTTTTCATACCAAAAACCCACAGTACTTTGTTTGCTGTTTCCTGACAGTTAAGTAGGCATTTTGTACCGCAAAATTTGAATTTTTTTTTTTTTTTAATCTCCTAGTGTGGGTTTTTTTAATGAAGCATCAGAAATTCTGGGACCATGATTTAATAGTTCAAATTTGAATCATTCCTTGAGAGTCAGTGAAAAACTTGGTCCTGCACTGATGCAATATAACATTTCCAATACTTGAAGTGAGACTGTAGGATGTGTCAGAGCAGTCCATGGATTGTAGAACCCGCAGCTGAATTACACTGGAGTCTTTCAAACTGGAATATTTGCTTTGCTATTACTGTACAACGGCAAAGCAATCCTGGAGGTTTATATAGGGAAGTTAAACAGTCTCTCATTGTGAGCTTTTTTGCTTACAGACACTAAAAATTCTTTTTCTCGCTGTGAAGAAACTGATGGAATTAACTTCACCCACCAAACCATCCGAGCTGATCTGAGAATACATTTTAGGTAACATAAATAAAATAGAACACACACTGGTTTTAATAGTTAAAGTTTTCTTTTGTCAGGTAGTAGAAGAGTATCATACTCTCCTTCAAAGCTTATGGTAACATCACTAGAATTGAAGCTTCTGGTAGCATAACTTAAGTTAAAAGTGTTTGTTTTTTTTTAAAAAAAAACCATTGTGAAAAGCAGGGCATTTGAATACATAGTAGATGGTTTGTGTTCTCTTAGAATACAGATGATGTGTGGAGAAGGACCATATGAATGGACTGAATGTTTATGAGCAGGATACAGTGGAATGATTTTTAAAAAGCTACTTTTAAATGAACACCATAAAGCATGAAAAACTGGAGATCAAACATTATTCTTTCATAGTGTGTTTGTTTCATGCCTATTATAGTTAATTAGAAACAGATGATTAATTGATTTGGTTTAAAAGGCGTGGGGGGGGGGTGATAGACTTAAAAAAACCAGCAGCTCTTTTTTTTTCCTGTTGTCTCCAAATATAGTTGTTGCACAACTGTGACTATTATCTGGTATTTAATTAAATTTATGCAATATAATTAGTGCATTTAATAATTTAATTACATGTGATGTAATTAACTTTATAGATAGTTTTGAATGTTCTGATTCTTTCTGCAATTTGAAAATAAGTAAATTAAATACCCTAATCACTAAATAACTTAGAGGTTTTATTTTAACTCGAATTTAGAATCCTTTATGTTGGGATTATAGCCTGCCATTTCTTGCAGAGTATCAGCAAAGGAAAATTTTTTAGTATTAGTAATTTTTTCCTTAGGATAGACGTCTTCTCAAAAGTACTTTCTTCTGTTCTGTGAAATACTGGAGGAAGGGAAAAATGTATTTTAATAAATTACTGAGAAGTGGATTTTCTGTGGGTTGCCAGTGGGGTTGCCAGTCACACAGTTGTCATTAACCCTTCCTTTAAGAACCTGGTAGATAAGTAGGAATTTAATCAACGTGCATTTTTTACTTTGTTTAAAGAACAAAGGGACACAACAATCCTACCATGTGCCTTTTAGGTGAGCTACCAGGAGTCAGGCTGAGTCATGGCTCATCTGTGAGTGCCACCTTCCCTTCTCCCTGGGCTAGGGCACTCACTGCACCAGCAGCAATCTGTTTACCTTGTCGTCTTCTGGCCCACTGCAACGGGCTTAATAATGGTCAGGAAACATCACGGAACAACAGAGGGAACAGCAAAACCAGGAATAAAGCTGAAATGGGTAAGGATGGCCTTATTTTTAGTGGTTGCAAGTTACTTAACTCTGCCTTTTGATAGAAGTGCTCTATTCTTCCCTTGTGCTGCCTCCTTGGGTGCTGTATCCACCTGGATTAAACAGGCAACATGTGCTGATCCTGCAGCCAGTCCTTGGCTCTCACAGCCCATGTGTAGTGGCCAGGCTCCAGTCTGGTTTTGGCAACTGACCTGGAAGAGCCGGTAGGACCCTCAAGTTCATGCCACTCAAAATAAATGAGAATATTACGCTAGATATTTTAAAACAGGGTGCTTTCTAACTTGTGGCCTTGATAGAATAACCAGCAGTGTTTCAGTTTACTCTGGTAATTTATTTGACATTAATCTTGACTCACTGATAATTCAACAACGGCAACAACTAACAACAGAGGAAACTATTGAGAAAAAAAAAGATGAAGTGTGATTTCTTAGTTTGCTTTGTTTTTATTTTCCTTAGCTCTTAGAGTCTTCACTCCCCAGTAACTGTTTGCTTGCACCCCAACTCCTTCTATAACAGTAATACCTACACCACACACAATATTATGGTTGCCTTGTTACCCCGAGCTGAAACATTGCCTTTGTCTAAACTCTAAGTTAACCTTAGGTAATTATGCAAGCAGTACTTTGAAACTGGTGAAGTTGTGAGTTCAAAGAAAAAGTAATTTTCTGGGTGTGCTGTGCTGCCTTGTATTGCTTAATCAGCTGTGATCACTAACTGATGCTTTTTCAGCAAGACAGAGGAAAATCTATTCTAACGGGTTTTGCTGCACTGATTGTGCTGACTCAGTGATTCAATCTGCAAAGCTAATTGAAGAGATTCATTAAATTGGGTGGAATTTGAAGGATTTTAATGTTCTAAGCTTCAGCCCCTCAGGCTTCACACAGAATGAAACACATAATCAGCTTTCAGTAAGCACTAGTTTTCATTAATCATAAACTGTAGGCAAAGTTGGCGTTTGCAAATTTAGGTCTTTTATTGTTGTTTCATGTTAATAACTATTATCTCTTATTGCTATTGTGTGCGACTCTCTCAGCAACTGTGTTAGCACAGATGGCTAAAATCCCTAGTAGAAAAGTAATCAGCATTTGTGAACATGCTGCATTCAAAATAAATGACAGAGGAGAAAAAATACATTGCTTCAGAAGTTAGGCAGCAGATCAAACTATAATAAAGCATGTAAATGCATCCAGGAAAGCAGGCTGCAGCTTTGTTTTCAACACAGTTCGAACTCCAATAGATGTAACCTTCTATTGAATTTATTGATGGTACAGGAAGCAAGTTAAATTAAAATTGGAAAACAACTGGTTTTATATAAGTAATTTGGAATATTATTTTTTTAAAAATCCTAACAAAATGTGATATAATTGACATAAATTGGCACAGTGGAGTGAAAGAAAGAGCACACAGTCCTACAGATCCTAATTATCCCATTTTAACTGATATGTGACTAAAAGTTACAGTTGTTCACAAGCATTTCCATGTGATCAATATGTGTAATGTATTAACTGGAGTCCCCAGGAACCTTAGATTTGAACTCACTGTGTACTTTTGACTTCTTAAAACTGAAAACAACTGACTAAGACTTGTTCATAAACCCATAGTAAGGGTGATGGGAGTGCAGTACTTGAGTTCACATGGCACAACAGCTGCCACCCTTCTTATGGAGAACTGAGTGACTTCTGCCTTGTTATTCATATCATGAGACTTTTATTAAGATAATTCCTCAATGAATAAATGAAGTCATTACAACTTCTCAGCTTTAGTTTTGTTAGTCATGGCCGAAGTTAAATGCTGTAATAATAGCTGAATTCATGGTGTAAGCTGTGTGTTCAATCTAAATGTCATGAAGGCCTACAGTAAAAGCGTATTTTTCTTACAGTTCAGCAGCTCTTTTCCTATGAATTTCCCATGGGTGTTCCCTTTCCCCTCCACCCACCTTTCTTCAACATGTGCTTATTGCCCGAGTGTTGGTTGGTGTTGGGTATGGAAATTGTTGTTGTTGGCCTGGAGAAAGCAGGCAGCAAGCTGGCAAGGAAAAGCGTGAAGAAGAGTGGCAGGAAATCGAGACACTTTCACAGCGGTGGAAATTAAACCCAGGAGTTCACATCTGTGTTCCTTTATTAGATTAGTAATGAAAGCTATTAGAAGCATCATGTTAGCTTTTCCTAGCATTTCTTAGCACTGGTCTGTCAGCATAACAGATGGAAGGTGGTACATGGGTTTTGGTTATGTATGGTTATGGTTGAGTTGTGGTTGTCAGGTGTGTATAGGCCACTGTATTTCCCTTTTTTTCTAATTGATGCTAAGCTATAGTTCTGCTCTTTTACTTCTAAATAGTGGCACAGAATTTTGTTTGTAATCCAAAACTGGCCTTCACTTGGCAGCTCATCACTAGAAAGTTTATTTCCAAAGTATGCAATGTGGCTTAATTCTTTCTTCTGACTACAGACAGAAAGGCTCCAGGATGGGGGACTATTGCAGCAGGTCATACATAAGAAGAGCAGCTTTTGTTTTTCTTGTAATTTTTTTTTTAAATCCTTTAAAGGCAAGATTTTTCCTTCTTCATGCCCACAGTGTCCTTCCTCAGGGGGTTGCGTTGCTCAAGCAGCTTCTACATTGTGCAGAGAGGTTCTGCAAATGGGAAATGTTTGCAAGTCTAAAGCAATTATTTGTTGGCGACATATGCAGCGGAGAGCTGGAACTAACCTGCAGCTGCACTACCCATCCCAGTGAGATTGCTGGGGAGGTTTTGCCAGACAACCTGTTGTCAGTCAGGTGGAAAAGCTGGTCTCAGTGTTTCTTGAAACTGGCTGAATGTCGTGGTTGAGACCCCAATTTGATAGGGTGATTTCCCCCCTCATGGTTTTATACCTTCTCATGCTGCTGTCTTTTCCTTATTGTTACAGTCTGGTTTAAACCCGGAAGAGCAACGAAAAGTAAAGTGTCTGTGTATAAACCAGAAAGAACTTAGAAGGTTCAAAATATACCCAAAAACGAAATTAAGACCAAACGAGGTTACATGTTGGTACCAAAATATTGATATGTTTTATTTAATAGTAAAAGAGGAAAAGAGAAAAGAAATAGAGAGAGAAGTGTGGGGGGGGGACAGGGAGAGGTGNCCGTGTCACCCCTCTGTCCTGCACGTGGATGCAGCTTCTCCCCGGTGCAGGGGCCCTCGGCTGGGCTTCCCTGCACAGCGCAGGATGGGCGTTCCTGCCTCTCACCAGAGGCTTTCCCATCACACACCCGGAGCCTCTCTCCCCCCACCCTTCGGTGCGAGGGCCGGTGTGAGCCTGGCAGCTGACAGCCCTGGGGCTGTGGGCTCCGCTCCTGAGGTGTTAAAGCTTGTGCTTTGTGACCGTCCCCAGCCCTGAGTTGCTACTTTAACTCATCTTCATCAGCGAGCGGTGATGGGCCTCAGTCAGGCCTGTTCAGTACTGGTCTTCTCTGCAGCTTTTGTAATACAGTTTTGAAAGTCCGTCAGGAACATGTTTAAGTCATAAACCTTAATATTTCAGTCTCTGACACTTATGATTTCAGGAGGTTCTATCTCTGTCTCAGCAGCCTCACCTCTGCCTGTGATTATTCCTTGTTAATGTGTTTATTTTGCCTGGTGTTTTTGCCAGATATGTCTCAAACTTCAGCAGTATCTCAGGCACCTGAGAGAAGGTAGCAGTGCCAAAGCTAATCCTCAGCTCTCAGGCACCTCTGCCCCTGGGAGGAACTTCACAATGGACTTGGGTGAGCTGTTTTGCTTGCTTTCAAACATGGAATAACATAACTGTTCATACTTCCCTTACTGATGTAGGAGTTTTCCATAGAGTAGTACTTCTCTAAGTTTCCTCTTTAAGACCTACAGCACTGAGCAAATCCTGTTGCCCAAGACGCTTGAGCTGTGATAGGAGAACTGACTACTTCAGTAAAGTTTGTCAGAGCTTTCTCCCAAGCTTGTGTGTTGCCTATCACATAAGAGTTTTAGGAAAGGGAATAGCTTATGAACTAGAGCTGATTGGGATCAGTCATGCACCTTCATATCAGACTGTCTGAGAGTAATCGCTGGAACACAGCATTAAATGAAAGAATTATATGCAAATAGGGTAAGCCCTGCTGGCTCTCTCGAAGTTGTCCTGAGGAAACATTTTAAAGAGGACTCCCAAATGACTTAATATATGATAAAATTCACTGTGCTGCCATGTACTAATGAAGGCTTATTTTAGAGAAATAATCTCAATTTTATATATTTTTTATCAAGTTATATATGTATTCTCAGTGGTTTGTTGTCTGCCACTATTCCTGTGATTCTTCCCCACCTTCAACCCTCTAGAAATTCCTCCTTGAAAATGTTAGGTAAATAAATAGTTGGCATAAAGGCACATGAGCTGTGATCTGCACAAAACTACTTTAACCCATACTAAAGTGGGGGACAACATATCCTTATCTGAAGGACTCATAATTTCGGTTTCTTTATCTGGATATTCCATTTAAGAGATATCATGAATTGGTATGTCATATGTGATGATTCTATAATGGTTCACTGTATAGCATAGGATTTTTGTCTTCTAATAATCTTCTTCTTTGTCTTCATCTCTCTGAAATCAGTTAACAAGCAAATCTGTTTAATTGGTTCAGCACATAAGTAGACATAGAAAGCTGAATACGTATTCTACGTATGTGTTCTGAAAACTACTTAGAGCCACTTTTGTGTTCCACTATCAAGTTGGATTATAAATAACTTGAAGGGGAAATAGCTTACTGATTTTTTTTAAATTACTTAAAAAATTTTCCTAGCATGTCTGTCCAGACTTGAAAACTTGCTCTTTTAAAATATTGGAGATTCTTTTTCATTTAAATCTTATCAGTCCCCTTAAAATGCTCCTTAGATTTCAAGCCTTCAGAGCAGGGTACCTGCTCTTGTTCAGTGCCAAAATAGAAATCTTGTATTAGCAGCCAATGGATGTTGTTACAACAGGAGTAAAGCAATGTTTTTTCAATGAAAATAAATACACAGAGAGATCTAGGGTAACTGTATGTATAATGAATAAAAGTATATTCAGCAAAAATTACAAACAGGAGTGAAGGATGCAACCTTGATTTGTTCTTGGGTGTTCTGGGTTGGTCACAGCCACTGTAGCAGTGAAATTCTCTAGATGCTTTTAATGAGGGCTATTAATTCTGTGTTCTCTAATGACATTAATTGTCCAGTATAGAACACAAATAACTTGCCCTCTGAGAGAAGTTTCATGACTTGTTACAATCTGTGTGAAATATTTTCTGTCACTTATGCAGCCATCTTTATTTTTGGCCTCGTTTATTTCTGATAATGGTGTATAGCAGCATGCAGACACAGCAGATCATCACAGGATGGTTTGTGTGGGAAGGGATCTCCAAAGGTCATTTAGTGCAACACCCCTGCCAAGGGCAGGAATGATCATGTTAGTATCCTCTGCTTCTTTTGCTCTTGTGAAAAAGATAATGTTGGATTTTTTCTTTCTTCATTAGGGAACAGTGTTTGGGGGGTCTTGCTGATTGATTAGGTTTTTTATGTTTTTTTTTGTTTAATATCAAACCCAAGACAATGGAAGATTAACCTTTAAGAACACCTGCAAGAAGACTTTTTTGCTGCCTTCCACTCTTTTCTCCAGTAACTGAGTAATTGTGGTAGTTGCATGGGGTATGAGTGAGCCATTCAATTCCCACTGTGAAAAAAGAGATTTCCACTTCCACAAGGCCCATCTCTGTAGGCAATTAGTTCTCCTTTTCAGAGTTGATCTACTTTAAACTGGAAGGAAAAGCATTTTTAAAATCTGTTCTAATGAAGCTTTGCTATCTCCATGGGTTTCCAGAAGAAATGCAAATATCCACTCTTTTAGGCAGAATTCTAATAATATGACATACTGATGAGGGAAATGGAGCCCTGGGAGTAGGTCCTTACCAAGTGGGACCTTGAGATCCAGTCTGTATTCCAGTGGGTGATTAATAGACATCTATGAAAACCCAAAATAGATAAAACTGAGGATACTTCTCAGCAGGGTATTGTAAGGTACGGAAATCAGAGCATTACTCTTGCAGATGGAAACCCTAAGAAGATGCAAAAGTTCTGGGCATTTCATCCCAATACATAGTGCTTAACCACAGGGTTATGGATTTTAAGAAAGGCACGCTTTGGCTTCATCTGTCTCACTTTTACGTGCATTTTACGTGTTGGGTTTTTTGTGGCTCAAGTCACAGAAAGTTGCAAGTCAACAAAAATGTTTAATAGCAAATGACTTAGCAACATCTTCCAAGATGGAGATGATACCAACAAGGCACTGTTAGAAATTAGAGTTTTGGTGAGCTGTGTATTTGCAAGGATACACGTGTAAGTGAAGTCTCTTGTAATCTCACAGTGTACACTGTTAAAATGAACTCTGAAATGTGAGTGGAAAAGCTCTTTCCTGTGCCTGTTAATTCATTCAGCTGTGCAGCACTAGGAATTTAATTTCAAGTGATGAAGCTGCCCATACCTTTACCTTTGTAGTTAAAACCAGAAGGTCTTTGTGGGTATGTTGCATCTTGTTCTGACTTATTTTGGTTTTTATTTCAGCCAGGATCCAGAAATCTGATTTGCACAGAAAATGTGTGTGGGGTTGGTTGGGATTTTTGTTTAAACCCCATGTGGATGTGCCCAAGGAAAGTGGGGTTGGTCTTTGTCCCAGAACTTAGGGGTTGATTGCAGATGTGACAAAAAAGAATAAATGAATTATGAGCAGTGATGAAGGAAATTCCTTGTCTACTTACTCTAGAGAGAACGTGATAAACAATCTTGATTATAGCCTCATGATTTGGGCTAATCGGGAAATCTCAGGCTGCTACAGGTGGTAATGTATTTACATGTTGCAAATGTTTAATATTTGCATTCTCTACAACAAATAATCCTTTTTTTCAGTTTTAATAGTCAAAAAAAAGAAGACTTCCTGTGTGTTTTTTCACCTAAGTGGGAGGCTGAATTTTAAGAGTCTACTCGACTGACACACTGCTGACAGAAATAATTTGAGGGTGATTTAGTAGAGCAAAGTAGCCGAAAGCAATAACATATGAAGAATAAAGTATTTTGAATTGTCAAGCTGCTTAGGAAATATTAGTTCAGAGAAGGCTAAACAGTCTATTAGAATACAGCGGCCTAATTAAGACTCTCAAACAGCAAATCTTTGAAATCAGCATCAGTGTGAAGCTGACTCTTCAAGACATTTTACAGTGCTTTGTAGGTAAAATACTATGTATCCCCAGTCTAGCTGGGTAATCTTAATAAGATCTCGTTTTAAACATTTGGATTTAATAGTGTCATACGGTGAATGTGAAAGGCTGCCTTTGGAACTTACATGACCTCTTCTAAACGATATGACACAGGATATTGTTAAGCCTTTCCTGAAATGGTGTTAAATTTATATTGGTTCCTGTGATGGGCTTAACCACATGAAGATGGGATGACAAATCAACCTGGTAATTCCAAGTGTGTATTAACCTTTGCTCTCTGAAAAGCTTCCTGAGAAGCTGTTAACAAATTGAGAAGATATGCCTAAACACTATTTAATCACAAATGTATTAGGGCAGGAAAACACTCCAGTTTATTTTAAGATACCCAGCCAATATATTTTAGCCTAGTTTCATAGAATCCAGTCCTTTTTTCACTGCTTATGTTTTCTATATGATTAGCAATATGTAGGGCTGTGGGTGTTTTGGTGGTTTTTTCTTTTTGTTCCTTTTGTTTAGTTTTTCCTCTGGTAGTGAAGTGTCTTGTGCTCAATGTGGTTTGTGTAGTTTACTGGATAGGTGGCACTTTGCTTACTAAATCCTTATGGAGGGATGTTACTCTTGAACACGACATAGAGGGTGGATTTGCATCTTCAAACACTTCACCACAGGAGGCTGGGAGTGTTTGTTCTCCCTGTCTGTTCATTTGCAGAACTCAGGTTGGCAGCCTGTGGCTGGAATTTTATGAAGCCCTGTGGCTTCATAAAATCCTCAGTGTAAGGGCTGGTGCAGTCTGTGCAGGTCACTAAGTGACTTGAGCTGGATGATGCCTCTGGGGACAGATCGTTGCATATGGAAGTGGCAAATTCCAGGAGGAAAATTTGCACTGCTTGTTGCAGGTCCTGGTTGGAAAGGTCTGTTGTGCATGCCAGCCTTCACGGCTCCCAAAGCAGCAGCCTCTGCTTCATGCAGCATGTGCACATCCTTCCCTTCCAGGTGAGTGCAAGAGACCCACCTCCAGATCCTAGGGACTGACAAATAGGCTTTTCTCTCTGGTATTGCCCAAGATGATGCTTTCCTTTCTTTGTAGTCAAGAGCCTGGATAATGACTGATTTTCTTCTAATAAAGGTGTGCACTCTGTGTAGGAAACCAGCTGTAGGAGAGGACATATGCAACAGTGGCTGCTGACTCTGCAGGCAAATGGTCACATTTACTGAGGAAAAATCAGGATGTGTTAACAGGAAGGAAGATGACTGGTAGTGGAGAGTGCTTGTCCTTTCCACCAGTCCCTAAGAGAAAACATAAAGCTTAAGTCCTCAGAAGAAGCCCTCTGGGGAGGATTTCACCAGCACTTCTGTGCAGTGCTCCATGTGGAGCCAAGACTTCAGCTATCAAGCCTGGTGAGCTGAAGCAGGTGCACTACACTGGAGCCATCCAGCAGATAAAGGACAGTTTTTGCACTTTGTGATGTAGCAGACTGCTCAACTGGCATTTAGCTACCTTCAGACATTAATAATGAAAAAGCCTCTTTGTCCTGCAGAAAAGGTATATGAGGTGTTCAACAAAGGGACAAAAAAGGAATTATCTGCTCCCCTTGGAAAAGTTTATTTATTTTTTTGGTAAGTTGTATTGTTGTGTTTTGTTGTTTCATCTTTTTTAATTTACCCTTTTAACTCATGCTAAATGGTTAGAAATTCTTGTTTTCTGTGTACACCTGTCTGATGTGAAACATGATATTAGAATTTTTTTGATCTTGACATAGAGTGGAGGAAGTCTGAAGCATTTTCAGAGCTGTTGAGAGTGCTTGTCCTCTTCCTGTTTACTTACATGAGAATTTCACAGAAGCTTAAATGGGCAGATAAAGAAGACCAAAAACATTCTTACCTGAAAGGCAAAACAACTGTTTTCAGAAAAAGCAAGAATAGTCTAATCTCATTTTCTCTTTTTCCTTTACTTGACAGTGATTAACACACAGGGGCAAGAGAAATCTAGCTCCTTTGTATATCCCTGTGTAACATCTTAGCAACTAATGCTAAACCATAAGATAAAATTTGTAAAGTGCAGTGACATAAAAAAAAATTTCCAGTCTTCTGGAACCAGTGCATAGAAAATATAATGTAAACCAATAGAGAAGACTACAACCAAATCATCCAATCAAAATGAACTGATGTACTTCAGAGAATAAATGAACAGTGCTCGTGAGGTGCGTTGGGTTGGTTTTGGTTTTTTTGGTGCTGAGCATATGCCAAATGTGGTGGTGTTCTTGGGCTGTGGAAATCCTATGTCTGCATTAAACCATTTTTTAATGGGTAAATGATGGGGAAGAATTTTTGCCAGAATTTGGCTGTATGTTTCACATTACTTATTTTGCAGATTTTCATTGTTTTGTGGCACATAATTAGTCACACTGAATCTACACAGGAATAAATAATTTTCTGTGCCAAGACATCTTGTTTCCATACCAGCCAGCTGTTTGGAAATTGAAAGCCATAAAGACCCTCTTAGGTTATTAGTTAGAGCTTCCAAATACAGGCTCTGTACAACTAAGGGAGGGAACTGGATCAGCCATATGCATTATAGCAAATTCCACCATAGCTAATAGTTCACAAATATCTTGTTTCAACATGTCATTTAAAGCCAGAGTTTTTATTTAGAGTCTTAAGCTATGTAAGGAACTTAAAAAGCAGGAAGACAGTAAGACCTTATAAATTACGTTAGCTGTCCTTAGAAATAACCTTTATATTTGAAATAGATGTGGTTTTTGAGCAGGTGAGTAACCAATAGGGTTATTCACCCATCTGTGTCCTAAACACAACAGCTGGAATCAAATTAAAGAAGACCAAAACAGGTCTCAAGAAATACAACTTTCAGCAACCTAAACTAACTTTCACTCCAGATTTCCTCAGAGTAGGATTTTGAGTATATGTCATAACTTGAAACTGGTGTCAGCACCAAAATTACTACTGTGAAAGTGAAGGAAAATGAAGACCTTAAGGCATGGCTTCACTAACTCCTGCAAATTGATTAATTGCCATTAAGTACAGAAAGTAAATATTCAGATTACAATGGTTTATCATTCCTAACAGATACTAATTTTTAACTAAATGTGTTCAGTGGCCAGAGGTCAATTGTTTGGGGTGTTTTGTTTTTTTTCCCTAAGTCAGTACTGATATGAACAGACCTAAAATATATAGAGTTAGATTTTAAAAACAGCCAAGACTCAAAATATAAATTGTACATAGCAGAAAATGCATCATTTTGTTCATAAAGATAGGACAAATTATCTTCCCTACTAGTGGAGTCACACAGATTCCTTTGAATACATGGCTGCACCAAAAAAAATTATATGGCTTTTCTGTAGAATGAGCAGAAAAGCACTTAAATCCATTTCTTTTCTACCAGGTTATTGATTCCCATTTCATAGAGAGCTTACAAACAATGTCCAGGATACCTTGGTGCTTTTGGTGGTTTTGTTTGCAATTAATGGAGACAACTGAAACATAACTTTTAAAAATTGTCAAAACCCATGTGCAACTCTCTCCTTTGGAAGAGAAAATTAGTAATAGATCTTACTTAATGGCAAAAGAAATAATAATTTCTGATAAGCAAGCATCCTGCTTCCACTTGCACCAAGAGGGATACAGCTGCTCGAGCAGTGGTCTGATTTGTCCTATAATCCTCAAACCAGGGTAAATTTTAAATCTGCATCATAATTCCTTAGGTTAGTTGCCATGGTGATTTCTATCACTGTTTTAGGAGGCAGGATTTCTATGGAAACAATTTTTGTGTAGTCTTTTGCTCTGTGTGTTGTGTGTCCCCTTCCTAAATAACATTTTAGTCCATTGGCTGGATTTGTCCAGGGTTATCTTGATTATCCTGGAGGGAATTGGTTTCTGGCAGCTTGTTGGCTTGTACCTTACGCTTGGTTGTTTGTTTTGAAGGCACAGCTTGCTTTAGAAGACTGTGTGAGGAAAGACTTATAGAGTATGCTGGCAAGTTCACACTTCTTTGACAGATTCTTTCATTTAAAGGTGGCAATCTGCCTGTATGGTTCTGTGAAGGGGACATGTATGCTGGAAAGGAGCAAAAATACTCTGCTGTGGCTCGTTCTGAAGTGATGTGCTTGTATGGAGAGTAGTTTAGTGCCTAAATGAGAACATTTGTGGTAGTTTCTGGAATGTAACGTTAATGCAGATATCGGTGACGCTCATGGTGCCATTTGGAGCTTTTTTTCCCCCAGAAGTGGAGTTGCTCTCTTCCCAGGAATGAAGTGCAATTTAAAGAAGAAATGCTGCGGTGATTGTGGGAAGGATGGCATGGGGTGGACAAACACAGCAGAGAGAGCAGCATGGTGACTGGTCAGTTCTAGTTCATACCGGTGAAGTTTTCTCTGAGTGACCAGCAGTGTTAGGAGAGATCAGGAGGCTCAGAAGGAGCAATCATGTCAGTTTTTATATCACTTTCTCAACTGACACCAACTAAATCTGCTGGTAAGTTAGCATGTAATTGGGCTATGACAGTGTGCATGAAGACAGTCTTAGCAAAAAAATTCATTTTTAGGATTTATATTAGTGCTGGCACAGTAATGCAATCATTTCTATCAGTTCTAATGATTCTGACAGCTGATACTCTCTCCTGATAATGCAGTTCATTAACTTTGCCATATTCAAGTATAACTTGTTTTTTAAAAAATTGTTGCCAATCAAAGCAAGTCTGCAACACCTTTTCCTTCTTTTAGTTGTACTGTGTATTTTTTTTTAAAGTCTTGCAGTTTTGGGACTAAGAAAACAATTTATGTTTGGTCAGACACAACATACAGCTGTACAGTTGTTCCTTTGAAATTGCCAAATGAGGAAATACTCATTTGTTCTCTAAGAATGTGTGGAGCTGAGAGCTGGCAGAGTGGTTGAGATCTGTGTTATTTGACTTGTCAAAAATGATGTTTGAGTCAGTATTAGTACCAGATTTCCTACTGAATTTAATATATGCAATTCAGAAATAGTGTGTGTTTCAGGTTTGGATGGCCTGACCTGGCAAAGCCTTTTTTGTGTAATTTTAATAAAATTGGGGGTTTTTATTATATATGTTGTTTTGTGAAAACAAAACTATAAGTACAATATCTTTCTGTCTCTTAATTTTTATTTTTTCCAAAGTTAAAGAGCCTGTCACAACTCATGAGGTCTTCATAGCAATGGTGATGCTGTTCTACATAGAAAACAATTTCTCTGGGAAAATAGAAGTCAAGTTGCTGTAAAGAGAACAAGGCAGCCCTTAGCTTGTAAACGACAAATTTGAACTGAAGTTTTTTTATTTGAAATGAGGCAAGATTCACAAAATGGCAAGGAAAAATTAAAAATCCTACTAGCCAGAAGCCTAGACTAAAGATGTATATGAAGCTTCATAAGCAGGTCTGTGGCCTTTTTAAAATTTGTATAAATCTTTCAGGTCACCAAGGCAAACACCTGGGGTGATATGTGTTCTTTTTTAAGGGGTCTTGTGAACACATTCTCATTTACATCAACATTATATTCATCTGCATTTCACATACAAATTGTTGTGTCCAATGGTGCTTAATTTTTTTTCAAGTGGTTCTCAGGATTTTCTTACTAATGATCAGATTCTCTGAGGGACTTGTAATGAGTTAGGTACATGGTGATTGCTCTTCAGCTGTTTGATTTTAACTACACATTTCTACAGCAGAAGCCTTGGTTGGCTTGTTCCAAGTTCTACCAAGTGAAATATACAGTACAGGTTAAATTGTGACAGTGTTGTCTGAAGTTCCTCCTTCCTCAGCCCTTCTCTTCCACTTAGAAGCCAGGGGGAGGGGGAAGTGGTAGGGACTTGACAATTTGCCCTGCAGGCTCTGTTATTGCTGGCCTCTGAAAATGAGTGTCAAGCTCCTGACAGGACTGCCAGCATTAGTGGGATGGCTTATATATAAGGGAAAAACCAGGTTCCTGTGGAAACACCTGTGTCTGTGTTCTGGCTACCAAACACTTCAAACCTTTCAACTTCTGTCCCATTCAGGCAAGACTGACAGAAAATTAAAGCCCTGAAAAAGAAGAATTTGGTGAGCAGATAAAGGAGAGGCTACATGTGTCCTGTCTGACAGCATGAGCTCCAGCTTTCAAACTGGGGACCAGTGGAGGGTGGGAGGAGACACCATGGAACTACTGTGGTCTCTGGGTGGACTTGATGTGAAAAGGTTGCACAAACCTTTGTGCTGTAAGTGCAAACACAGGACATCCATGTGCTCACCAAACTGAGGTGATTGTGGGGGTATAGGGGGATTGGGCAGGCTGGAGTCTGAAGGGGAGGTTTAGGGTATCTGAACTGCCATGTGAAATGTTTCCCTTCACTCAAGCAGGATGCAGCTTTTTTGTGTCTGCAAGGTATTCCAGTTGTTCAAGGTGTCTGAGATCACCCTGGTGCAGATCACCCTGGCAAACCCAGGTAATGCTGGGGACTCAAACATCTTGGAATCTCTTCTGTCCAGAAGGTTTCACTGCACTCTGGCAACTCTAGTAATACTGTTGGGTCGACCAAGAGACCATGTGCATGTTGCCACTGGCCTTCAAGAATCCTGGTGTTTTGAAATCTGTGATTGTAAAATGTTTGAGGAAGAACTCCAGAGAACAGTTGAAATGGCCTGCTCACAAGGTGAATTAGGTGGTAGCATTTAAAGGAGCTGTAGAATGAAAAAAATTTAGGCACCAAACTACTCTTGGAGTAAGTTTGCAACCTGCATCCATCTTGTTGTAGCTTTTATCTACACACAGCTACAAAACAGAAGCTATGTACAGATAAAATTACTAGCTTCTTAAAAGTTCATGCATTACTTACAATTTTTTTTTCCTTAAAAAGGGAAAGTCTCTGATCCCGTTTACCGGATAGAAACTGGAATTCTTTCAGAGCTTGCTGGGACTATTGTGAGCTTCCAGAGAGAAATATGACTGACTTCACATGGCTGCTTGCAGTGTCCAAGTACCCTTCTGACATTTTGTTCACCTCCACTGATACCACCTTGTTTTTTTTTCTTAAATCTATGTTGATTGTCATGGTCTTGATGGTTGTTTTTGTTTGCCTTTTCTTCAACTGGTTGAGCTGTTAACTTGCATTTCCTGTTTAATCCCCATCTTTTGAGAAATTATTGCCACAGGCATCCAGCATTGACCAGAGTTCTGTGTTCAGGTGGCCCCACTGAAGGACAGTTTTGTGCATTTGTGTTACTTCAGTGTTGCAGGCCACAGGATAAGGAATTGCTGAGCTTTATCTCTGCCTAGAGGTGAAAAGGTGCCTAGAGGTCCTGCAGCCAGGAGTTTGTTCTGTTGTACTGTTCACCTGTTGCATTCTTTCTGTACCTCCAGACATAAAGTGACTGTCTAGGTGCTGAGTGTCTTTGGAAATATAACAAAGTGCACACGCTTCCTTGTGCAAGCAGTTTTTTGTTCCTTTATGTTAACAGACAGCATATTTTTCTGTGCAAAACAGCATCTTTTCAGGATATAAAATGAGGAGACTGGCTCTGGAGTCAGTGTAGCACTGCAGCTGTCAACAGACTCACCAGGGGTGCCACAGGCATAGGTGTAGGTTGGGTTAGACATAAACAGTGTGAGGGAAGAAAGCACTCTAAAATTTCACTGTCTTCTTCCTGCCTTACAATTTGATAATAAATGTATATTTATGAATTCATACAAAGATTTCATGTTCAAGATAAGTGCCAGGAATGAAACACTTATCCAAAACTGGGAGAAAGTGAAAAATGAGATACTTACTCCTTTATTTACTAGCGACCTGAAATGCCATTCATTTAAAAGAGCAGTACCATTCATTTATACATGGCCTCACTGATATGGGGTTAAAAGTCTCTTCTATTCTGACATATGTGCTCCCACCTCCTCCCAAAAAAGCAAAACCCAACCCACCAACCCCTCTGCTGTTCACTGGGCTTTGATCCTGTAATCTAAAACTGAATTAAATAACTCCTTGTATCAGGCAGTACTCAGATCATCTAATAGAAGCTGAAAAGTTTGTCTTCGGTCAGACGGACTATACTTAGTATCAACTATTAATTTGAGAACTAAGAAGATCAGATCAGCATCTTAATGCAGTGTCTTCTCCAAAAATGGGTTTCTTTCTTTTAGAATGCATTTTGAAGAGAGACTTTACTTAAGGCAAGAAGAATATTCTGGCAAGGAAAGAAATATACAGAAATAATCTCTCATTTTATAACGTCTCTGGTCTCTGCACATCTAAAGTTATGGGGGGAAGTTGAGAGTTTTTGGGGGCGTTACATATCATTAACTCTTTTGAACTGTCAGAAAAGTATATTTTAGTCAAGATATATTGCATGTTACTTTTAAGCTTTTTAAATGAGACTTTCAGCTAGAAACACAGATCTTATAACTAGGTTTTGAAAAGTCTCAAGTGAAAAAAACCCTACATCCCAAACTGCCATCTTCAAGATAGCTGAAACTTATTTTAAAACAGTTCTCAAAGAATCAGTGTTCAGGTTGCAGCCAGAACTGCAGATTAATACCAAATATCATCCTTTTTTTTAAGGTTTGGAACCTGTAAGAGAGACTTTTGATCCACTGCAGTAATATGACAGTATTGCCCAAGTAAAAGGCAAGCTGTAATTTTTTTACTGCACCTGAGTAGCCTGGCCTTTTACAGATACTGTAATTTTAAAATATTTCCTTTCTGAAAACAAAGTTGTGATGATTTAAACTTTTCTGCAAGTCAGGAGTTAAATAAAAGGAGAGAGATGACAAGGAATACAGTAACTGCTGTATCATAGTATGGTCTTTGATGAAAAATAATGAAAAGCCTCAATTTACCAATTATTAATAGATTTTTCAACTGGGAGGTAGGTTTTTTATACAGTAATAATATCGGTAATAAGATGCTTTTTCATTCAGGAAAAACTGTATTATGGCAGTTCCAAAAGATTAATTTAGCTGAAACTCTGGGTAGAAAGAGAGATGTTTGCGTTTAATACTGTAAACTGCATTTTCTGTGAGAAAGGAGCTTTGTACCTGAGTTGCAGTGAGGACTTTGTTAGGAGCTCCAATGCTGGTGTGTGTGGTGGCCTCACTGGTTTTCAGTGCAAATGCTCATAAAATATATTTTTTCCTGTGACAGCAGGCTGAATAAATCCAGGGTGACATGTTAGGTAGTGAAAGGAATGAGGGACTTGTCTTTACAAACAAGCTGTGGGCCTGCTGGTAGACAAACCTAGTACTGAGAGATAAACAATGGGAAGGATTCCACTGGTTGATGAATGGAAAGAAAGAGATTTGTCTTTACAAATAAATTATAGGTCTGCTGGTAAATAAAATTGGATATTGAGAGATGAAAGAAACAATGGGAAGAACCATAAATTCCATAAGAATTAAATAAAAGGTGTGGGGGGGGAGGTTACATTAGAAGGGAACCTTAGGTATGAGGCAATTGGGGAAGTCTGTACCTCGAGTTCCTCAGCCAATACGGAAAGAGAGAGGGAAATGCGGTTGGAAATTGGGATAAAAAGGAGGCTGTGTCCTCCAAAAATTTGAGAGACCCCAGGGGAAATGCCCCATGGCTTCTCCCTTGATTCGAATAAAGTAACAGGACTCCTGTGTCTTCTTTTTGGACATAAACCTCTGGTGTTTGTGTATTAATTTTCCTGACAGTAGGTTTGAAATTTTCCTTGGGTTGGTGAAAGAGAAAGAATCCCTAAATCTTCTTGTATCCGGTGTGTGGACTTTCTCCCTAAATCCCGTCTTCAGTCCTTCTCCAAGGTGCTTCTGCTTTGTTTTTTGCTATCCCTCTTCAGGCCCGGCCATCCTGTCAAGAAGAAATGAGGGTGGAGATGGCTGGGTGTTGGGGTGACAGCTCTATAAATTTGCTGCTCTCAGACCTGCTGAAGAAATTGATTGTTTAATGCTCAGAGCCTGTTCAGTGGACAGCCATCAGGGGCTGCGTAGGCAGGATAGAAATAAAGCTCAGAAGTTGTGGAAAACAATTACTAAATATGGCAAAGAGTTTATCAATCACTTTGATAGAAAGTATTTGTCAGCCTGTTGTCACCAACAGCGCAGGGGTTTGGCTGCATTCCCAACTGCTATTAGAGGATCAAATAACAGCAAGTGTCCAAAATAACCTTTTACCACCTTCCCTGGAATATGAGGTTCTGACAGTGTGTGTAGCTGGCTGCTGTGGTTGTGCTTTTGTCACCTGAGAATTGATTTGTCACAGTATCATTTACATTCATTCGGGAACAGCTTAGTCCAAGAAGAATAACTGAAGTTTAGCAGGCAGATTTTGCTATTAAAGGCTTTAAAGATCTGTTAATACTTTCTGTGTATGTATGAGCTAAAAGTGGATACTTGTACATTTGTGTGAACTGCTCTGAATAACCTGAGGGAATTCCATCTTTAAAATGGAATTGATAGGGTGTTCATACCCATCTGAATCCTTCCAAACAGAAAGACTCAAGTGCTGCATTATCTCTTTAACACCGCAGTTACACTGCATGGAGACTTTTCAAGCAGCATAACAGAGCAAGCCATAAGGAGGTGAGAACACAAGTAAAGGAAAACTCCAGACTTGCCCATCAACAACAGCTGTATCACAAAACACTGTGTGCTGGCTGTGTCTTGTCTTTCCCACTCAGAGGCTGCTCCAGAGCTCAGCACTCCAGACTGGCAGCCTTATCATTCACTGCCTGAATGGATTGATGCCTCTCTTGTTCTTGTCTTGGCACTGCTTTTTCCATTCCCTGATGTTTATCTTCCTGAAGCATTTGTAGTAAGTGACCATCTCTTTCCTCTATTTCATTTTGAGAAGCCAAAATTCATTCTGTTTCTGCAATATTTTGTCTTTTTTTTCCACTTCTTTTGTACTGCAGCGACTGTACAGTACTGGCAGGACATAAATACCACAGGCAGACTATTTGTAATAATTTTTTTTCAATGATGATACCGAAAATTAGTCTGCAGTGGGGGAGAAACAGCATTCAAATTTCATTTATGAGGTTTCATTTTTTACTCTTTATAGGAATTGTAACCCGAGACAAATTGAGAAAGAACATACAAAGTGAAATTGGTACAAGGCAATTGTTATCTCCTGGTATATGCTGGCAGCCAGCACGTCCAATTTTAAGGACATGGGAGTAAAAGGAAGCTGAGTTCTTGGATACATATGGTAATATGTACTGAATACTGTAATATTTACTGAAATGTGTTCAAGAAAGCACTGAATAAAAGTGTGTTTTATTTGTTTTTTGTACCCTGAATCTCTCCTGTCTGGGACTCCTCTTGGGGTGAACAGTGGCTGCCAGCTGAGTGAGGTGTGCTCTGAGTTTGCCCTGCATGGAGCTGAAGCCAAGGAAAGAGGCCTTGAGGCAAGTTTGGTCGCCACAGATAGATCAGGAAGATATTCTAATTTTAATACAACAGCCAATCTGTTGTGAATCAAATCGAGAAGGAATGCTGAAAGTCAAACCAAAACAAAAAAAAAAGAGGCAGAGTTTATTCTTAATCGTTGTAGAAGTAGGGTTTGTTGGGAAGAGGGGCAGTGTGTGTGTGGTGAGCGGTGTAACTCTCTCTGGGAATAGTTCTGCTGTGGCTGAAGCACAGTAAAGGGCAGTCCTTTCAGTCCTAACATTTTCCTAAGGTCCAGAACTGCCTAACTGATCAAAGGTAGAGATGATCCATTGTTTATGCTTAATGCAAAAAAATGTACATTCTTATTTCCCAAATAATCTAACAAGGATTATAGCACTGAGTGATGGAATAATAATACCCTTCAGGATTTAAGCACCTTCCCTGCATCTGATGTTTTCTTCTTTGACTGAATTCAGGGTCTCTTCTGCATAACATCTGGCTGAAAGATACTATGTGGCTGTTGGGAGCATCTTATTGTATTTCTCTGTACCATCATAACCTACATACTTATTCTGAAAATCTTGGTAGTTATGACAGAGTATTATTTCTCTCTCAATTATTCAGTACTTGAAACTTTAGCCCTGCTGAAGGAAAGCACTGTCAGTACATTGATGTCCTAGGTTAAAAATAGATGTATTCTATTACCACCAGCTGTGGACCATTAGCTGTTAGCTGTTATCACCTGTTAAACGACCCACCCCTGATAACAGATGATGGGCCATCAAGAAGCCACCCAATGACTCATGGACTTATCTCACCCTATTGTGAGATGCTCCACCCAGGAGGGGGAAGCCGGGCATTCCCACCTGGATATAACTAGCCCTAGAACTGCCTAGGGGGTAGCCCTGTCTACTGGGTAGCTAGAGGACAAGAGCCACCACAGATTTTCAGTTGGACACCGGACCTTCCATCGGATCATCGCTTCATCTGGATCACTTCAGTTGGACTGCTTCTGCCACCCTAATAGGGTATCAGGTTGTATCTAGCTTTATCTGTACCTTTTTTTTTTATATTATTTTGCTTGTTTCTACCTTTTCAATAAATTTCAAACTTAACTTGTGACCTTCCACTGTTTTGTTTTCAAACCAACACAATTGGCAAAGAACCTTGAGCTGTGTTGATTAAAATAGTTAACTATTTCTTCTAAGTGTAAATTTTCCCCTAATTTATTAGTGAGGGTTTGGTTTGTTACCTGTTTTTTAAGTATTGATAAAATGTGGAAAATACTACAGGGAAGAGAATTCACTTGGCAGTAGAAAAACTGTGAAAAATTGTACTTTGTGTGATGGGCTAAGAGTCATCAGAGGTTCCTGCTGACTCTGTCATGCAGCATGTGGCCTTACCTACTTCACTTAGGCCTCACCTCTTAAAATACATGAAGAATTAACAGGACAGAGACAGAAATACAGTTCCACGGAGCTCTAGGTAAGGACCTTAAGCCGAAGGACCATGCTATTTGCATTCAGTCAGTGAGAAGGCAATTAGTTTGTCTGACTGAAAATACCATTGTGGGGTTGTTTTTTCCACAGTCTGTCACCTCTCTCTAATTGCTCACAGGAGAAAAATAAGTCAAATTCTCATTGACTTGACCAAGAATTGTTTTAGAGCTTTTGGAAAACAAAGCAACTAAGAATTTTTTCCCTCTTGCTCCTTAATGTTCTCCATTCTCATCCATTCCTCTTGAGAGGAGGGAATACATGAGGATGTCAATATCCATATATGAAAACATCTACAGTAATTTGCCCTGTGCTCACTGGGGAATTCCAGTGTCCTGGAAAAGGGAATTTTGTCTGGTCAACTAAGTTTTGGTCTCTGCCTCCTTTTGTAAGGAGATAGGGAACAAAGTAGTGAAAGAGTAAAAGGCTGTACCTTCTCAGTCTTGAGGTATCCACATGCTTTTTCTTCACTGCATTTCCACTTCATTATTTGTCACTGCATTTCTTTTATTTAAGAGGGCAATGTGTAGAGAAATAAAGCACCAAAAGAGTTGGCAGGAAACAGAATTGTGGAATAAAATGTTGGCTACATGAATCTAGTATGTATTTCAGTTTTTCAAAGATCTGGTGTTGAAATCTTCACCTGTATAGGCATCATTACCTTCCCTTAAACAGCGGTAGGTTACTCACAGGTTTAATAAAATCTAATTCAGTCTTTGTAACAGAATATTGTGCCCAGAATGTAGGGGGTTGTGCATGTGGTTTTGGACATGGTTGCATGAAGGTGGTTTTGGTTATTTGCATTCAGGACAAAGTAGAAATTGGAAAAGGTCATACTGATATATATTGCCTCTCTCTAGTAAAGAGGCTCAAGGATCATCAATAAAGGAACGAACAGCCTCTTATTAAGTGGCAACAGGTCTAAGCAAGTACAAGTATGTTAAATGATGTTAAATTAAAGCAAATGGTACATGCACAAACTACATTTCCTCTACTTTTTAATTAGCAACTTTAGGACTTATGCCAGAATGTTTTGATGTGTTTTGTGCCTGGTCTAGGAGAGCATGAGAATCAGTATTCATTTGACAATAATTTCAACTAATTAACAGGCAATAAATTTCATTTTAAAACAAATGTGAAAGTATATAAATACTTCTAAAAATCTTGTCTCCACAGTTGGAAGGAAGCCGAGAGGTACCATATCTCATATAGTGTTGCCTAAATTTTGCTTCCTGAAGTGTAACTGTACCAACTGGAATGTTTATGATGCCAGTCTCCACAGGGATTGTTTGTTGTGGAAATTAAACCTGTAAAAGATGAATAATTAACCTTGTTATGTAATCAAAGCCTCCAGGCAGGTTTATTTTCTCAGATGGTGGTACTGTATTTTTTTGGCAGAATGTACTGGAAACATACTTACATCTTTGAGGCACTCCTGAGATGCACTTCTAAAATGGTGTGCAGAAACTAGCTGATATTTCTTCAGAACTTCCTCAAGAGTGGTCAAATTTACTACCCCAGGGTACCTTGTAAGAAAAATTTACAAGATAATTAATAATTAATATTGGTAAAACATTTTGGAAGTCATATACTGACTGTGAAATTTGGAAGGCACATACTGACTGTGATAAAAATCCAACATGAGACAAATACAGATCCAGCGTTTTCTTGCACACTGGTGTTGGTTTTTCATCACTTTGCCTGTATCCCACTAGTGGCAGTAAAATGAGAAGTGTGTGTGTATCCATGTGGATTTCTTTCCTTGTGCTCTTCCTGGACACTTGCCTCCCTCCCATGAACACGTCCCAAAAGGCTGGTGAAGGTCTTCAATCTCTCAGTCTGTGTAAATATTTTAATTAGTTGTGGACTTTGCAAGAAAGCCTGCTGAGGCCAATTGTCTTTACAGTGAGAGACAGCTCTGCCTGCTCATCTGTTTTATTGGCCTGTGATTCCAGCCTTGTGCCAACACTGTTATTGCTGGATAAATTAATGAGAACATGTTGTTGCCCGAGCTTCTCAAAACTCCATAATTGCAAATGTTAGGCACTTAATTGAAACAACACTTAAAAAAATTAGCGGCCATCTCTTGATCTTTGTCATGCCAGTGCCATTTAGAGCAATTTCTGAAAATACCAGGCTTAACTTTGAGCAGCTTTTGCCTTGCTCATAGAATTAACCTAGGGTTTGGGATTTTTTTACTCCAAGGAAAATACCTTTTATTTTTTTTCCCCCAGCTGTGCAAGCTAACAGGTTAATAGAGGCACTGCTGAAGTCCTTGGCAAACACTGGCAGTTACCTCTGTTTTGTAGGTATTTTTTCTTGGTACATGAATGAAGTTTTGTTCTTCATAGCACACTTATTGCTTTCTCATCAAGTCTTTACAGTTGGGTACAACCCAGTAGGCTTCTAGTTTTGGTGGCACCTTTGTGACACTAACCAGGTCCGTTTAAATTTATGCTTCTGCTTTGTAGAAAAAAAACCCCTTTAGTCCAAGTTTCTCTTCTCTGCCCTGGCTTTGTGAAGGTTATTTTTGTACTTGCAAATAGGAAGTCATAGGTCAAATATCTCCAAATTTAAGTAAGGATTTGAAAGTGTTCTTATAGCACCAGGCACTTGATTGTCAATGTTGACGATCAGAATGGAACTGCTTCATATTTTTCATTCTGTATCCTTTGGAGAAATCAATACCAAAGTCACTTTGCTCTCAAAAAAAGAGCAGGTCAGAAAACAAACTGAGGCAAGAGTCTGACCCAGTTCAGAGTGAGACCACTGGGTATTTAACTGTTTTGCTCAACTGTAGATTAGAAATATGTCAGGAAAGAAAGAGATACAGAAATCACTGCTTAGCACGAGTTGTGTGGGGTTTTTTGGTTGCTTTGGTGTCTTATGCTTCAGTACAAAAAAGGAAGTAAGGAATGTACCAGTTCTGTGTTTGATTATCCTTAGCTGGCACATCATCAACTGTAGTATTCATCTTATTTGGACTGTAATTGCATTGAAATCAGTAGAAATATACCAGTTCATTTAGTTTTCAGCTAAGAAATTTTTCCACCAGAAAACCACCTCAGACCCAGCTCCCAATTCAACTGGGGATGCTGCAGCTGTTGTACCAGAACCCTGGGATGTTTGTGCTTCCAGATGTGCCAAAGGTGCATAAAGTATGGCCTGCAGGTCGTACCAACCTACACTAAATCAGGAACCAAAGGGAAACTCTGCAGAAACAGCCAAGCTCAGGAGATTTTTTTCTCTCTGGGGCATAAGGAGAAGGTGTATGCCCCTTCTGCCCCAAGCCTACAAAATATGTTCTCATTTTTCCCACTTGGATATTCTTGGCCATGATGACTTGAACTCTCCCTACCAAACCCTGTTTGGAGACTTTTGTACAGGCATCCTGCCAATTTTCCCTCTTGCTCCTTAATGTTCTCCATTCTCATCCATTCCTCTTGAGAGGAGGGAATACATGAGGATGTCAATATCCATATATGAAAACATCTACAGTAATTTGCCCTGTGCTCACTGGGGAATTCCAGTGTCCTGGAAAAGGGAATTTTGTCTGGTCAACTAAGTTTTGGTCTCTGCCTCCTTTTGTAAGGAGATAGGGAACAAAGTAGTGAAAAAGTAAAAGGCTGTACCTTCTCAGTCTTGAGGTATCCACATGCTTTTTCTTCACTGCATTTCCACTTCATTATTTGTCACTGCATTTCTTTTATTTAAGAGGGCAATGTGTAGAGAAATAAAGCACCAAAAGAGTTGGCAGGAAACAGAATTGTGGAATAAAATGTTGGCTACATGAATCTAGTTTGTATTTCAGTTTTTCAAAGATCTGGTGTTGAAATCTTCACCTGTATAGGCATCATTACCTTCCCTTAAACAGCGGTAGGTTACTCACAGGTTTAATAAAATCTAATTCAGTCTTTGTAACAGAATATTGTGCCCAGAATGTAGGGGGTTGTGCATGTGGTTTTGGACATGGTTGCATGAAGGTGGTTTTGGTTATTTGCATTCAGGACAAAGTAGAAATTGGAAAAGGTCATACTGATATATATTGCCTCTCTCTAGTAAAGAGGCTCAAGGATCATCAATAAAGGAACGAACAGCCTCTTATTAAGTGGCAACAGGTCTAAGCAAGTACAAGTATTTAAATTAAAGCAAATGGTACATGCACAAACTACATTTCCTCTACTTTTTAATTAGCAACTTTAGGACTTATGCCAGAATGTTTTGATGTGTTTTGTGCCTGGTCTAGGAGAGCATGAAAATCAGCAAAACAATTCGAGAACAATTTTAATGACTTCAGAATTCCTCAGTTAGGAAATTGTCATGACCCTTGTCAGGCATAACAGGCCCACATCAAACATCCAGCACACCTTGTGATAGCTGGGTGGGATCTAAATAATAATTGATGGGCCTTACTGAATAGACATATGTTAAAAATGCAATTGTGAGTGGCAGAAGTAATTGTAGACTCACTTTCATATCACTAGGGCTGAAGATTTATTAATATTTTATTTTTTATTTATCTTCCTTGGGATTTTTGTAACTTGAATGTAAAACTTTGCTGCTTGGTAACTCTTGCAACAGAAGGTTTCTGCACATGTAAGTGATTGTACAAAAATGGGGGAGGGAATGTTGCTGTTTGGCAACAGTTGTATAATTAATTATTTTTTTCTCCAGCTCTTAAGTGATGCATGACAATTTCAGAAATCTGCTGCCAGGAGCTGTCAGGATAACTGAGTAGCATTAGACTGAATAGAAATACTCAAATACAGCAGAGAAAAAAATCTAGTGTGTGAATTAACAGGCTGAATTTAAGAATACTTTGGGGTTTCTTTTGTATGGTCCTTTTATTGCACACCCTGTTTTTTATCTGGAGACTTTTTAAAAAGTAAGAGTAAAGTGAAAGTTTAAAAAAAATTATGTGCCTGAAATGGCATTATGAAATATTTAAAGACATCTCCACCTAGATTCATTAAATCTAACACTCTCTTTCTCCAACAATAAAACAATCAAAACTATACTTTCCTTTTGAAACTGTAAAAACAAGTGTTTTTGTGTATAATACCAAATGAAATCATTGATGTGACAGATACAGTATTTTCAATGACTGGCTCAGGTTTTTTAAAAAAAATTTGCAGTAACTGATGGGTTATGTGTGTTTGCATACAAATGTCCTTTTAAAATGAAGATGTGAGAACCAAATTCTCAGCCATGATTATGGCATTAATGGTGTGGAACTATGTTAGTCTGAGGAAAAGTGAGTTCATACGAAACACTACTTGTAAAATAATAATTCTTGTATGGTTAGATAAGAGGTTTTAATATAATATTCTGCCTGAAATTCTGAAAAAGATGTGAAAGTGTTTATGCAAATAGAGGCCTTGAGAAACTTTCCTTGTGGAGTTTTCCTGTGCTGGCCATGGAAGGGTTGATAACCATTGCATTAGAATTTGGCACATACAGTTGATTTTAGCTGTAATAAATGACAACCTTCTTTAATATTTTATATTCATTTATGAGCTCTTTTAATATACTGAAGACCTGACTGTTAGAACCAGCTTTATACTGTCAATAAAATTTAGAGAAGCATTTAAGCAAATTCACCAAGGCAGTGAACTAAGTATTCTAACTAATTTGATTGAAGGACTTGTATTTACTGCCTATGGTGATTTCCCCCTCCCCAATTAAAGGAAGTCTATATGGATGTATGTACTCAAGTGTCACCATTTTATTATAATTTTTAATAATGTACAATTAATACTGGAAGCAACATCAAATAACAAATCGCTGAGGATGAACACTGTTGTCAACACATTCCTACATAATTTAAACAATGGCATAGGAAAAGTAATTAGCTTGACAACAAAACAACTTAACTCCTCTCAGTATTTGCTCTTTGGCTGATAATGAAATAATCAGTAAATGTATGCTTGGGAATCAGTGCTGAACATGTGTGTTGTTTAAATCAGATGTCCTCAAAATGAGAAGAATGATTTATGAGTTGATAAATAAATGGTCTTCCTATGATGAAAATTGGTCAGTGGAGAAAAAATGATAGAGTTGGATCCAGCCTTAATGTCTGGAGAAGCATCTGAAGCTTTATAAACACAAAAAGGGCAGCATTGCCATGAGGGCTTACAGGAGCAATTTCCCCATTAGCCTGGAATATATGACAGGGCTAAGTTTAGGAGGAATCCTAAAATATTGTGGTAGCAGTCTTGGTGGCTGAATTGGATTATTATAAAAATATCCCCTTCTTCACCTTTCAACTCCCAGCTTTTTTGTAAGAGGGGACTTTGCCCTGTGTCCAGTGAATTCTGAGGGTATGCGAGGCTAATGAAAATTCTGGCAGGGCCTTCAGAATAAAGGGACTTGTAAGCTGGCAGACACTACATATTTTTTATGTTATTGAATTGTAAGTATTGGGGAGTATGGGCAGTGATGTTGCTATATGTGTTTTAAGAGGATTTGGGGGCTAAACTCCTACTTCCTTCATCTCTCACCATTGGCTTAATCTATATTTTAATAGACTTGTTTTTATGCTATTGAGTATTGCAGTCATTTTATAACTTTCTCACTGTAACGTGAGCATGATGGACTTCAAATGCTGATCATCATTTCTTACTCAGTGCTACATGGCTTTGCACACTGGGTGCAGTTTAGATGTTAAGACATTTGCACAGCAGGTGAAAAGAATGGTTACACACAGACAGCTCTTGCAGGAAAATAGGTTATACAAGTTTTTCTTATGCTAAGTCATGATTGTTGCTTCTGAAATAAATCAGCGTGGCTTTTTCACTTGCATTAGCACATCAGATACTGCTCACATAGCTCATAACAACCTACTAAGGAAGCTGAATGATTTTCAGTCTGCAATTTGCCTTATTTCTGGTATACTTCCACCTGACTCGTGACTGAAAAATCTAATCAGACTTGTAATGTTATTCTGGCTTTGCAAAAAGAGTGGCTCTGGGGTTTTTCATTGCATTTCCAAAAACTTGTCCTTTTCCATGAATTGACCTTGATTTCCCATAGCTAACCGTATTTCCTTGAAGCTGCAGATGAACATTCCAGTTGTGGAAAGCAGTTTATTCTGCCTCCCCTTGGAGCATGAAGCAAACCCAGCTCAGGTCCCTCTGGCACCTTTTTACTGGTTTGGCTGAACTCTGACAAATTATCTGTTCCCGCTGCTCTGAACATCTCAAGTTGTGTAACTCAAAAAATTTTCTGACGGCTGTTTCTGGATGATTTGGAGCCATCTCATTCTTTGGAGGAAGCAGCTGTGTCTCTGCTCTGTTTGTAACCAGCCTTTCATCAGCAGCGTGCAGGCAGCAAACACAATAGCACCACACCTGATGCTGAGTGCTGCACAGTGGCATCTGCACAATTGCTGGCTGGCCTACTTCTCAATCCATCTAATGAGGAAGATGTACCTTGCCTAATGTACAAATAGTCTAGGTTTGTGTCCCAGTATTCCAGAATGCTGTGCTTTTCAGATATTCAAATATTTGCATACCTGACAGAGACATTTTTATGCACTGGGTGCCCTGAGACCTTATCTGCAGCACACCTGCTACGTTTTTAAAATCATTACTTTAACTGTGTCTGTGTAGAAATTAATGCCTCTCTTTTTTCCATAATGTCTCCCCACTCTCCCTTCCCACAGCTTCTGATTTGGATAGAGTTGGAAGATGATTTTATAGCAGAGTACAGCCTTTATATGGAAGGGGGAATAATAATCCTGGTAAAAAGAATTTTTATACTCATATGATGGCATCTGATGGAGAATTTGGGTGATACTCAGTATCAAGGTTTAAAAAAACCCAAAGAATCAGTAATTTTTGTGTATTGAGAGTGATTAAAAATTTGTCTTTGTTGTTTGTTTTTGGAGAATGAAAAAAAATTGAGGTGTTTTACTTATTTTAAAAAGCATTTCTGTCCTATTAATAATGCCTCTTTCTTTAGAGCATTTATTTTAAAATCTTAGTAGAACGTAATGGAATGAGAGAAATAATTTCATCTGACTTAATCAATTGCTTTCATGGTTCTACTATTCAAAGTAGTTGGTTTTATATGGTACTTCTGTGGATAATTCTTCTTTTTATAAGTTTCACAAAACCCAGAAGTAAATAATAAGTGGGGAGGGAGGTTTAGTGGCTGAAAAAGAAGATATAAAGTATTCCTGCAGTGAAAAAAACAATCTACTGATTTTTTTGCGATTTAGTAGCTTGGCATGCTCTGCATTAATGTAGCACCTGTACTCAGAGGAGCCACATCCTTCTTTTCACTGATGTTTGTAGGGCTTTTGAAAGTTTGAAGAATAAGCCCTTGTAGCCCACGTGGTTGGGGACTCCTGAAATGGGAACTGATTTATTGCATGTTTATTGTACACTCAGAAGTAAAGAGAGGCACCTGGTGAGCTGTTTTCGTCAGTGTTCTGAGCAGCTGGGTGGTGGCCCCTGCGTGCTGGGGAGGGGGAGGAAGGGCAGTGTGCCCAGGAGCCTCCTGAGTCTCCTGTCTGGAGAACCCAAAGAAGAAGGCACACTGTGCAGCACAGCTGCCCTGTTCCACGGTTGTAATCATTGCTTCAAAGTTTGGGGCAGATTTTTGCTTTCTGAAGCCAGGTAGCTTTCCTTTAGAATCTCTGCCATCATATCTAAATATCTTGTGTGCACTTTGATTGGAATCATTCAGACATGCTGATTCATTTGGTGTGGATAAACAAAAGGGATTTGCAGTTCAAAACCATGGTTTAAGATAGCTTCTTCTGATCAGAAAGCTCAGTGAAGTTTCTTGCTGAAGTATTTTAAAAAAACTCCTGAGACTGATATATTATTCATGAATCACTTAGGAAGAAATGAGACTTTTTTGATAGTTACATTTGTTTCCTGAATTATCATTAGGCTTTTTGTTCCTCTTCATTTTTAATACAAGGGCTGGTTGCAAGGTCTGATCCTACAAACCCTTTCAGGCACCTTCCATTATTATCTCAGATTGTCACAAAACTCTTTGGATATTCTAGGGCCTTCCCTGACATGTCCTGAGGCATTCAGACCAGCTTTTGGATGTATTAGGAAGTGCACATGTAACTTGCAGTAAGCTTGTAGAGGAGCTTAGTCTTAATTAGAAACACTGTGGTTGTTACAGCTCTCCTTTGTTACAGCTGTTTCCTTGTTTTATTCATCAAGTTTACTTCCAGAATGGTGCTCATTTAACATGAAGCTTTGTGTCCCTGTACTCTCACCGAGGCTGTGAGACAGTCTGTTTAATAATGTTATTTAATGAAATGCAGACATTTCATGTCTTGCTGCGTTATCACAGCACGTGAAAGCTTATCTTCACCCAGCAACAAGGGGAAACCCCCTTCCCACCCCTGCTTCAGCAGCAGAACATCAGTCTGTGTAGAATCAACACCTGTCTGAGCATTACCTGCAGCCACAGTGAAGAGTGTCACGGGCTCTGCAGAGCTTCCTGCAGGTTTCAGGGAATCCTCTCCAGGATCAGGAACCTTGGCAGTGTCAGCAGGTGTTGGAGCCCCTGTACCAGCTGCCCCTCCCTATCACCCTGGCCCAGATGCTCTGGCACATCCTTCAGGATGCCTCAAGGTGTACAAGGCTTTTCTCTTTTTAATCTCTTGGCTAACAGCTCTAAACAGGATAATATTTTACTTTGACCTGTTTGCTCTTTGAATTAAAAAGGGCAAATGCTTTTCTTAGGAACCAGTGGAGAAGAAATGAGTGAGAAGTTTAAGGGCTGTAAACACCTAGCTGTGATAATGACTGGCTTAATTAGTGCTGAGCCATCCTGGTGTTACTCAGCAGCAACACAGACTACTAATGTTGAATTGAAGGAGGATAAATGTGCCTGTCTTTTATTGTGTTTCTTTTTTCATTAATTTTGTCTAATTTAGCCAACTGCTCCCTTTTTGGTAGAGTTCAGAGTAAAAAATCTTTAACTGCATAATTAGTGTAGTTTTGTACTGGTAGCTCTAATCTCAGGATTAGTTTGGTGCTCTGCCCACAGATACCCAGTTATCTGCCAGCACCTTAAATGGAACTGGTGAGTTTAAAATTAAGAGCTTGGTCATGTTGGATATGCCAACATCATCTTCATTTTAGCCACTAGCAGTAGTATCTGAAAATAAAAAACCCTGGTGGACAGTTTTCCTGGGGGACCAGCAACCCAGACACCCAAGCTGAAGGATGGTATTGCAAATATGCTAAAAATAATGGAGACAAAGCTGGGAAAGTGGGGATGGCTGGCAGGAGTCTGTGCAACTGCTGGTTCTGTACCTCTTCCTGAAAAACCATTTTCCTGTTGCTTTTGTTATCTGCTGCTAATGAGAAATGTGGATATAGTAATTCACATTTTAAATAGATTTCTATAAAAAAGTAATATCTATAGCACAACAAAGTGTCCTATATTGGGAAATAAGTAGATGTCTTATATTTGCATAAGTGATTATATTTCAAGGGTTTAAAAAAACCTAGATTTCTTTAAGAGTTTAGATATGTTTCATAAGCACATTGAGTGTCTGATTTAAGGCCCTTTTGAAAGTAAACTATATTGTTCTGTGAGCCTTATAGCATCAACAAACAAAAAAGACAAATCTTAAGGGAATTTCCTAATCTTAGTTAATATTGTGACTAGCTATAAAATATGCAGAAACCATTTCTCCAGTTCCCTGTTACTCAGTTTTGCAGATGTTAATAAGCTGACTGCACAAAATACTGTTCTTCTCTATTTAGAGATAAACTGTAGCTCTCTTCCTTCTATCAGTTTTTTTGGTTTTGTTTTTTTTTTTTTTTTTTTGTAATTTCACAAGCTGTTTTCTGTAGACATGGTGAAAGTTTGGCAGTGGCCAGTTTGTGACCATGGGACTTTTCCATTTTGCATGAACTGTTCCATGAGAAGTTTCTTTGGGCTGCAGACAGTGGCGCTTGCTGATGGAGTGCACAGCTGGGGCAGAGCAGAGATCCACTCCCTGTGTTTTGAGCTGCCCTTTAAAGGTGTTGGTCCCTTGATTTCAGCCTGCAGCTCCCATTTGTGAAGCGCTGGGGGATTGCGAGTAGAAAGACTTGTGATTTGCACCAATGGGTATTCTGTGAAGGGAGGGCTTGCATTTTAGTTGTCTGAGTAAATGCCAGAATGTACCACAAAATCAAGGAGAAAACCTGGGGTGGGAGGGTATAGCATGGCTGGAGATGTGAAAACCAAGAAGATGGAAGAAACGGGAGGAGTGATGAGGAAAACAAGACAAACTCCTATCAGCTTTCAGCTCAGCAAGTTGTTTTACTGTGCTTTTTACTGCCTTGAGCAGCCCCTAAAAAGAGTTCCCAGAGCTGCTGTGCCTCCCTTCACCGTTCTGAGGCATCACTTGTGCACAGACAGATGCACAAGTGTTTTGCTTCCTCTGGGGGGTTTTGAGTCCCAGTGGTGCCCAGCAGGGCAGCGATGTCACTGCTCTCTGGGACGAACCAGTGAGACATAACACACTGTGGATTGTGGGGCTGGAGGTTTGGGTGGGCAGCCTGTGGGTTCACAGTGGTTTCCAGCAGTCTTGTGTAGCACAGATCACACACAATGCTGTGACATAAACATCAAAGCCAGCTGCCTTTTCAGAACCTTCATCAAGACATACAGCTGCTTTCCTGAAATTCCAAAATGAGGGGGGAAACTGCAGCTTCAATCATTATCTTTCCTTTCGCAGTGCACTGACGATTTTATTCAAAATTTCACTTGGCAGCATACAGGAAATGTGTAAAACTAATTCTCTGGCATTTTTGTTACTTTATATAGCTAATTTACACGACAGGAAACTGATTTGAATAAACAGTTGTTCGTAATTCAAGTAATGCTTGGCTAAAAACCTTGGCATTGAGTAAGATATAAATTTAAATGAACAAGTCTGTTAGCCTCCTCAAATGGGCCTGTAACAGAAATCTTCAGGCAGATTTGTAAATAGAGAAGCAACATTAGTCACCCCTGTAATGGAAAATGTCTAATATTGTGCATACATTTATCAGGATAATTAGATTGCAAAAAGTTACCAGATGGCATAGAGGTTTATATGGGTTTCAAATGAATTAAGGTTGTGGGAGCCCACTGAGAGGCTGTTAAAAGGCAATTCTGTACATAAACTGTGAAATCTGAAGAAGTAAGCAAAAATACTCTTTGTTGAGGGAATAGTTAAAATAATTACAAAATAACTAATGAAACTCTGAGGATCTGTTTTTTTTCCAAACAGCAACATTAGCATAGCCTTGTTAACATGCTGTTTTCAGGTTTATAGTAAAATATCAGTTGGAAAAATACTGTCCCCGGGCTTAGAACATGCTCAGGTATGGAATATAAATACTCTCTTTAGTTGTCAACTGTTTCTGTTGAAAGAGCTTTGTTCTACTGGTGTCTGAAATTCTCTGTACAGTTTAATTTTTGGGGGTAGTGAACAAATGCTGGTATTGTTAAACCTGTTTTACTGGCTGCTGGGAGTTCTGTGCCTCATCTTTTTGAATGTTAAGTAAATCCTGCACCAGTGACATAGCAGAGGCAGTGATAAGTTTTGACAACTGCTTAAGCAGTAAGGGAACATCACAGTTTTGGTAACAGATGTGTGTCTTGTGTACATTGTGCTGCCAACACAGGGGATTATTTCATTTAGTTTGTTTAAGAGTTAGTTTGAACCTGAAGGCAGAGGCAATGGAGATGGCATGTGAGGATGAGTCTTTGAAGAAGGCTGAAATGAAAGAGTTGTCCGTCCTGGCCTTTTATTCAGAAGATGATGATGATACTTCTGTGTTGTATGACAAGTACTGGGCATCATTGCTTTTTCTGGCAGTCCCTCATTTGTGCATCCATAATAAGCCAAATAAGTCCACATGGGAGTTTTTGAAGTTGGGCAAGAATTCAGTGAGAACAGAGGAAACTCTTGGAAATGTATTTTGTCAAAAATGTCTTGCAAATGTCTGGTTTAACATCTCTGGGCAAACTGTGTTAGGACAGAAAAATAGGCATGTAGGTTATTCAGAACCTGTTCCAAAATCATGAGTGTAATGAAGGTAGACATCTCAAGTCAATATGAGCTACTAACTTTCTGACAAGTTCAGGTTCTGTTTCTCCAGAAAAAGTAATCAATGGTTACACCTGTTTGCTGTGTTAGGGTAGATTTACTGCAGATTTGTGTTGCAGCATATGTGAAAGTCTGGTAGGCATTTCCCTCTGATGGTTTGCAGTGTCTGTATTGATACAGTGCTGTTATTTCTTCTGTTAAATATAGCCATTGGGAGAGTTCTATTAGATGGCTGGAGAGACTGTAAGTCTGAACTGAGAATCAGGTAATACAGGATTTTTCCCTAGATCCTTTTTTTATTGTCCTTTTGTGTGTCTGGAGACAAATCACTCATTTCTGTGTTGCAGCTCTTTCATCTGTTAAAATGAAGCTAATGGTAGTGATTTCCTACATTAAACACTTTCATATCACTAATTGAAGCTGCTACTTAAAAGTTAAGTATTACTTATTACTAATTTCCCCACTTCTACAGTGATCTCTGTGCAGAATATAAGCCTTGAGCCCATGCTTCACTGACTTCCTAAATTGAAATAGACTGAAGCATATGTTTAACATCTGTCTTTAATTGGGGACCTATAGATGGAGAAGAAGCCATGAAGCATTTTGAAGTCTCTGAATTCTAAATTTGCTTCTTTCCAATGAACACCCAAACTCGTGGTTGCCCATCCTCATGGGAATATTACAAAGCCCAAGTTTCTAAGCTGTCTTTTCCAAGAGAAGCCCTGTGCACTTTCTGAAAGTTTTATTAGCAAAACCAGTTTGAGAATGTATTTAAATGTGTTCAGTTACCTTGCTAGTTTCCTTACTCTGAACTAGAAGAATAGTCTTGGGCTGTTTATTTAATACATGGGTTTTTTTTTTTTTTTCCAGATTGCATCCATATTCTTCCCCTCAGCAATTCTATTTGTTAATTATTTGTCAGTTTTCAGCTACTGGTTGAGTTGATACTGGTTTGGCATGGATGTCTTATATACATGGTTGTGGCAACAACTGGCTCTGGTCAGTCTTTGGTCTCCTCTTATATTGTAACATTTCATACCAGATAATCACCTCCAGCATTAAATAAAATGTGATTTATCAAGTCCTGGATTACTGTTTGTTACTGCAGTCTCAGACCTCATAGAAGATGGTTTTGGCCCTGCTTAATTGACAACAGATAATTTTAGCAGTTGACATGACCAAAAGGCAGAAATAGCAGAAAAATCAGTGTAACTTTATATTCCTCTACACAAAGCAGGAGAAAATATCCTTTATTCTCATGGTAGCTGCTATTGTGCTTCTGATACAGAAAGCATTCTGTAACATGTACTCAGTGTTGCATAGGCTGTTGTGGTCTGTGAATTAAATATTTGTTAAAATTGTGCCCTTTTGGAAAGGACAAAAGAAGTCATATTAAATAAAATGACAGAGCACTGATATTCCCTAGGCTCTAATGTATATTGAGGGATCTTTTTTTTTTTTTTTTTTATGGTTTAAAGAGCATTCTGCACTTTTAGCAAGGAAACTTTTAATGATCCATATCTGAATGATTCTGCCATATAACCAGAGGCCAAGTCCTTCCAGAGGCTGTGTGGGATTGGCACTTTGATCCTGGGACAGCTGGGTGTGCTGGGAAGACACTTTGCTACTCACTATGAGTGTGCAGTAAATGGAGTTTGCAGGAGCCTCTTCAGCATGAGAGAGGAGAGATTTTCAGAGTTGTTTTCTTGAGTCTCATGTTACAGCCAGATTTATACATGTAATTAATTTCTTTGGTCCAGGTGAGGTTTTATTAAAATTTTTTTTTGAAAATTGGAACACATTTTAGTCATGGTCAGTGTTTTTAATGATTTTGTGTTGGTACAATGATATCTTCCATTGTAGGCATCAAAATAAATTAAGATGAAATACCTACATAATAGGTCTTGAGTAAAGCAAGATTTACAATAGAAAGCTAAAAATCATGTGTAATTGGCATCCAAATTCAAGTGAATCGGTGGAGATTAGAAAGTAACTGGCATCTTTGCTCTGAGGAATGACTGAGATGCTTCCTTTGTTTGCCAGCTTTTTTGAAAGGAATTTACTGCTCCTTTTGAGTATTCTGAAAGCACTAACCTAATTGTTAAGTGGATAGAAATGTACAGACCATCATACTGCTTACTTAGTAAATGAATTTTTTGCAGGGCTGCTATAAAGAAGCACAGTACAATAAAGCTTACTGAAGTTGCTGCAATGTAACAAAGAGATTAAATGCATTATCTTCAATGTGACAGCTACGTTTTGTTCTCTGGGGAGTGTTTTGAAGCATTTATTCCCTGCCAGAAAAAAAACAAACTACCAACCCTTTTGGTGTGACACATTGAAGTTTCACATAAGAAATAATAGTGTAAAATTAGTAGGCCTCACCATGAATAATTCAGGATTTCTAATTTTATCTGAAGCCTGTCTTTACAAATTAAGTTAATGGTAAACTTAATGGTAAATACTGATTTGAATGGAATAATAGACTTTTTTTCTTCATGAAAAATTCAAATACTGAGACCAATTATAAAAATTAGATGGGAGAAAACTGAAGTTCTTAAATGAATAATTTTATTTATACCTCTATCCAAATCATCCAGTGATTGACCCGTATGGCTAATAAAAAGAGCAGAGTCAAGTTTAAGAGAAGGAAGAGGATCTGGTAACATTAAATATTCCCTGTGCCATGTGATTACTGAAACCACTCAATGGCCTCATCTGGACTGAAGGCAGTGTTTTGTGCACTTAAACACGAGTTACATTTCAGAGGAAACTGAGCTCTTTAAGTACTTCTGCCACAGGAAATCCGATGAACAGTTAAGAAAGGCAGATACTGAGGGTTCTCCAAACCAGACTGGCAACCCCTTTGAAATGCCTAAAGGTTGTTTCTGGGCCCCTGTTAGGAAGAAGTAAGTGCCTTTAAACATTCCAAGGAACTCCAGCTACTTGTAGCTCCAGAACAAAGTAAATCCAAGTGGTAATAAGCACGGACTTCTTCAAGGCTGTTTATTTTGCTTAATTAATTGTCACTTTATAGTGTGTAATATGCCACTGTTTTATATGCGAAGAAACAAAAAAGTAATCTATAAGTCCATGAATGTATTTTTTACAAGAAAAAGTGGCTGCCTTCTCTTATATGGCACAGCCCTTTCAGGAACTTTTCCAGGACATACCCCTGTTGGCAACCAGGAACCTGCTGAGTGAAAGCTTATCTTGCAGAAGGAAGGCCACAGGCAGTGAGCCCAGAGTCTCAGATGTGAGAAATTGAAGTTTTATGCCTGCTAATACAGTTGATTCCTCACTGGAAGACATGAAAAATTCTTTTCAGAATACTAAAATAACCTCAATAGAACCCTTTGCACTGTTTCAGAAGCATGTGAGGCTGTGGAGACTTCTGTTTCATGCGAGATTTTGATTTTTATTCCATGTTCGCCCCCTTTTTTTTTTTTTTTCTGTCAGGAATATGTTATCTGCCTGGCTCTCTGATCTGAGTTAATTCAGTCAGCAGAGTTAGGCACAGAGCTGGGCTCTCAGGGAGGTGAAAGACATGTCACTTGACTCTATCTGTCCTAAGCCAAGACTAGTATTTATTATGCTAATAAGCACAAGATGCATGTAGAATATTTCCATGCCCTTTGCTGCTGATATACCTCTCTCTAGGAAGGTCACCCACAAAGCCCAAATGTCTGCTGGTACAGGATAAGGTTCATGTCACATTTTAATCAAAAATAGGTGATTTAAAATGGGGGACTAGTCCAGTTGGTAGACCAGAAGATCATGTCTGCCTTTAAGCCTGTTTGTAAATGTGTAGAAGAAAAGCCTTAATTGTTGGTTAGGTGTATTCATACAAATATATATATTCATGGCAATGCCCATACACGTATATGCAGATCTAACTGCAATTAATTAAGACTTCATACTAAAAGGAGAGACAAAGAGCAGTGAATATACTCTAAGTACTGCATAGCAAATGTGCAAATAATTGAGGATTGAGAAACCTGCTGGCGAGTAGTTGAATTATCTTTGGGATGCTCTATATTCTGAGCATGTATCTGTAGCTTTGTTTTTTATGTTCTCTGAGCCCTGTGCATTTTAGTGCCCAGAACAGCAGTAAATTGAGTGTCTGACAGCTCTTGAAATGCATGTTCTGCTGCTTTCGGTTGAATACATTCTGAAATCAATGAAAGAAAATGTACAATTTTTATACATGTTTAATATCTTTCTACAAGAGAAGGTCAAATGAAGTGGAACATTTCATTTTCAGTGATCCCGTGTTTGTGGTGGCAGATGAGAGCTGCGTGGAGCAGATGAGGCTGGAAGGCTGAGATGCTCTGGCAGTGGGTTGGCAGGTTTGTGCCCCGGCACGGGGGAGTGGTACAGAGCTGCCATATTAATAACATGAATAAATTAACCTGTGCACTTAACCTGCTGCTTGTAGATTCAATATGCTCCACTTAATTACTTTATGTTGAATTGGAAGTTTTATTTTGAAACAGCCTAAGTGTTACAGCCCTTTTTCTGTTATGTGGGAAGTACATCAATATACGCACAACATGTTCTTAAGGCATCTTCCTCTGGATGGCAATAACATCTAAAACATCTGCTTCTTAATATAATTTTGGTCAAAAATGTATCACGTAGTCTGATAGATAGAGTATGCATAGAATTTAATTGACTTCAGAAGCATAAAAAAAAGGTGAAACTAACTAAAAGCTACTCTGCAACATTATACACAGGTTTAAGAGAGGAATGGAGCTTTTGCAATGTATTCAATATTTGTCTTAAATTTTTTTTAATAATTTTGGTTTTACCCTTTCTGCAAGAAGAAGGGAAACTTCCACTTGCTTCATTTAGCAGCAAGTTCCCTGGATACAGTGGTGATATAGAAAGGAAAAAGACAGGAATGTGTTTCACTTTATTGTATTATAACAGACAAGCAGGTCTCATTAGAAAAATTAACTGTTATTGGCAAAATGTAGTGGGTGTTACACACTCTCTTGTCTTTTTCAGATACTGAGTATCTTGGGGAGAGAACTGAATCAAAACTTTCATATCCAGAGCATTAGAGCTTCTGAAAGGAAACTATTTTCATTGCTGGTTACTACCACTTCTTTGGGTCTTAATCTGGTTTTCAAACAGCTTGAACACCCTGAACTGTGGTTTCAGAGTTTGGATTCAAAGTCCATCTGGAAAAGCTTAAGATTCCTGCTAAGAAAACTGTGCTGAGCTGCAGTTTTGTTCTGCTTGCTGTAGAGATCAGACCTCTTTTTAGATCTAACGAACCCTGTAGTTTAACAGATCAGGAGGTGGAGAGACAGAAATTTTACCAACCTATTAAATTTTGCATGTTGGAAGTTACAGTGAATTCCCTGGATAAGTCAAGAGAACTAGTCACAGTGTTTGCCCTGTTTATACAGGGAACACATCTTCTTAGGAGGGGAAAGCAGTTTCTCTGACAGACCCACTCAGTCAAAGCACTTGTATAACCCTTTATCTTCAGTGACTCTTGTGGGGACTTGTGGCCCCTTTTCTCCCCACACCAGCAAACCACTTTATGGTGCTGAATAGGTGTCACATATGATCTCAGAAGAAATAGCCAAAAATCTATAAGACTGAGATGGAATCTTGCAATTTGTAGCAAACATAATCTGAGCATTTTACTTCATTTTATACTCCTGCAAAGTCTCAGCAGGTGCAATTTTTCGGTGTGAGAGGTGAGTTGTCGGATCCATTTTGTTCTGCTGATACAGGGCCAGAACCTGTCTGTTACCTGAATGGTGCTGAGTGCTGCAGAGAGTGGAAAAGCTGCCAAGTTTAGCTAATAGATTCTTATTTTTGTCTTAACTGGTTTTTTTTTTTTTCCCCTGACAGATTAATTCAATAAATACCAGCAGAAAGCTTTTCCTGCTTCTTCACCACAGTGTTCATGGTGGCTGCTTTGAGCCCTGGTTTAAGAAAGTGTTTGATCATAAGAGAGAGCTCTGTTTAAAGCAGAAGTGACCAACTTCTGCATGTTTTTTGTCCCCTTTTTTCCCCTCTTAGACATTAGGTACATGTGTGACACCATGTAGGTCCCAAACTTTACACCCAAATCCTTGTTTTCCAGACTTGGTTTAGATATCACAGAAAAAGTTCCAGGTGTAGGACACAGTGGGAAGCCTGCCATGGGGGTATTATTCTGCAGTTCGAGTATCAGTCTTTGATTTCATTTTGGGGAAGAAGAGAGCTTTAAAATAAATAAGTAAGTAAACATTCCCTATGGATATTCATGTCTGAGCTGAGTTCTACTTGTAACAGACTGCTCAGCACAGAATATGGACTGCAGTCCAGCAGATGCAAAGCTCTCAAAACTTCCATTCCTTCACATGACCACATTGCAAATGCTTGAACAACCTACAGAAGGTGTCTGTATTTCTATACAAAATGTACCTATGGGGTTTATGTGGGTGACTAAGCCTCCTGCCTTCAATACTGGTCCTCTGGCTTTGCTGTGCAGGATTTGGTCCCTGCTTGTGGTTGTGAGTGGGAGTACCAGGACTTTCCACAGACCTTGAAACTACTGTTGGCTTTTGAAAAAATCCCAGCCAAGCTACAGAAAGTCTTATTACTGTAAGTGAAAGCATTTGGTCATCCCACTGGTGAGCTCACCATCTCTTTGAGGTTTGATTGGTACTTTAATTGCAGCTTAACCTGAAAGCTTTTTCACTAAAGCAGATCAAAAATTCAATGTATATATTTTTCTGTACTTCCTTTACCTGTCTTAAAACCCTTTAAAAATTCTGAAAGGAGTGACAGGATACTGGCAACCTGCATGGTCAAAAGGTGCAGCTCCAGTGTCTCCTCAGTAGATGCAGCTGTGTTGTGCCAGACTGTCTTATGGGATTCTTACATATTATGGTCTGTTATCATGACTGAAATTTAACTGTAAAGGGTCTGGGCATGATCCATAAGCTGATAGAATTGAAAAAAGTTGTGCTGATGGCAGCAAAGTGAGGCCTCTGCCTAGAAAGGTAGCTCAGGTGGAGGAAAAATCTTCAGCATCATTCAGCTTAGCTCGGCTTCCAGGATGAGACTAAACTGCTGCAATACTTGTGGAAAACATTGAGTGTTGTGGCTCAATTTTTTTCCTACTTTGTGCCTGACTTTAAGGTTGCTGAAGATTGGAAACTATTAACTTTTTTTTTTCATAGTATTATACATTTTGTTAAAAGGAATGTTCTAAACCACTCAGTTTTGTAGCAATAGGTATTAATAAGTGGTTATAACTGGTAGGTGATTTTCAGAAGATATGAATTTGGGTTATTATTCTGTCAGATCTAAAATGGCTCGTAATTTAGGATCTTCCAAGTATGATCCTGGAAAACTTTTTTCTTTTTTCCCCCGAGCTCCTGACCCTCACATTAGGATGGATAAGGCCTCATTTGAAACAAATTACTTTAAAAACCAAAGCTCCTTTCAGCCCCAGGAGATGCACATGATTAGAGAGTTACTAAGCACTTTAATGCAATCACTCAGGCTGTAAGAAAGAAATATATTAATGGAAGAAGATCAGCAACAATCAATAATTTGCTGGAAGACCTCAGAGAGAGGAAGCCCCTCTGGCCTTTAATTTTGGAATCAGCATTAAGATGTGCTGAGTACTTATGATCCTCGGGAGATTTGCCTTTCACTATTAACAGAAAATAGGATGATGATGTTTGTAGAAAGGTACATACGTCAAGGATGAAAGGGAAAAGGCAGAGACTTAATTCTTGAAATTATTTGAAAAAGCCTCTGAATTGATGTTCTAAGTTCAGTGTCCTAAATGAGACTGGTTAAGGTAAGCAGAAGATGAGATACATTGCTGTTTATTTCGTGGCCATGAGCTTTGAGTGACAAGGAAAAAAAAAAGCTATGTCCCCTCTTCCCAGTACAATCATCTGTGTGATGTAATAATTATGTGTATCACAGAGTGTAATTTAGAATTCACTGAGAATGTTTTTCAATACTTTCAAGCCAGCAAAGATGATCTGGTAACAGAGAATTTGACCTGAATTTTCCCATCTGGGCCCCAATGCAACACTGGGGTCTGTCCCTTTTGTGCTGCCGTGCAGGGGATCTATTCATTCACATACACCAAGTAGAAGTGTGCACACCTACATAAGAGATCACAAACACATGTTTTTAATGTGTCAATCAACTCTATCTGACTCCAGAAAACCATCTGGCACAAAGAGCTCACGGAACCACTGCACTTAGTTCCTTCTTCCTAGTTTTAATATTTTATGTTTACACCTACATAGTGGCTGCATATGTGATGGGCAATAATTTACTGTATCACCGTGCTGTGGATTTAAAAAGCCTCAAATTCTACAGGTAAAGAAGTGAGAAACAGGAACATTAAGGATTATTGAAACAGTTTGAAGTCTAAAATGTCAGAATTACTGAGCGTCATTTCAAAATTTTGACCATATAATCATTTCTATATGTGAGAAGTACTATATTCCCTTTTTCTGGAAGTCCTCTTCTAACACATTAAAAAATGTCACAGACTCTTCATGGTGCCAGAAGGAGTAACAGTAAAAGTTGGGGAGTTTGGTGTAATCTCCCTTTATTATTAATTTGTTTAAATATACAGTCTAACCAAGTTTTATCTTGTTTGTAATCCTTTTTTTGGAAACGACTGTATATTGCTTATTCCACTGGAGAGCATTCCTTAATGGTAGGTCTGTACTGGAGCAAGGGCTTCCATGAATATGCAGTGATCTTTATTTTAATTTTCTGTTACCTCTGACCCGTTGCTTTGGTTTTACCTCACTTGGCAGGATCTCTCTGTTCCTTGCCAACAAAGCAGTAGTCAGTGTAACTGATGTATGCAGAACCCATCTAAAGGTATTGAAATGTACAGGAGATTGTGCAAAATGACTGTATAGTGTGTGTTCAGGATGATTTGGCTCTGTGAGACAAAGCAGTCAGCTGTGACATGGAAAAAGGCTTCCCCCAGCCTGGTGGAGTAGTATGTCTGTTTTCTAGAAGTCCAAGAAGGATTTAGGTAAAAGAACACGTAGCTGGGCTTTGGTTTGGAAAATGGTATAAAACTCACAACTTATTGAAAGTTGCTGCACAGCCTCTGCCTAAATTAACAGATTAGAGTAATCTGTGAAAAAAATTCCAGGTCTAAGCAGACATTGTTTTGGCAATGCTCAAACCCTTCAAGGCAGTAGCAGACTAGACTGGAGCTGCAGGATTGCAGAGATCCAGGTCCCTGTGGATATGCTTGTTTAACACTATAGCAAACACGGGTCCATAGTATAAAGAGAAATCCCACTGATGAATGTGTTCAATATCCCCCTTTTTTGGGCTAAGCCTTCTTCCTCTCAGTCTTGATTAACAGACATCCCGTGCATTCAACCTGTGTTCTCAACTATGACCTCTAATTTATTTATTTATTGCCACATTTAGGCTTATTTTTAGAAAGCAGAACATAACTAGTGTTGCATTCTTTGAGTCCTGCTGTTATTTTCTCTTTTAGAAGAATATTCAGTTCTATTTTTGATTTTGTCTAATGCCCCCTGTGCTCCAGCTGGATTTTTTTTAACACCTAATATCACTTTGCATTACATTCTCTTACAAATCAGCGTGAGTCCTGATGCCCTGCATTAAACCTAATGACCCTCCTTGTAGCCAGGGAAAATCAAATCACTATGAGGACACGAAGGAAGTACAAATTCCATTGGCTTGAATATAATAAATTGAAACAGATGTGTCACAGGGGTTACTGAGTCGAGGTTAAACCTACTGAGCAAAAACCTGGGAGCTCCAAACTGAGTCTTACAGCAATTTGATTCCTTAGGAAGTAGAAAGAAATCAATAGAAATTTAGTCATCCATTTTCACAAAGGCCCTACTTCATTTTGGTTTTTATCTTCCTGGCCAAGTTCCTGTCACTGTTAGGTGGATCAGAGTGGCATTTGTCTCTAAAAATAAATAAGAGTTATTCTTGCCCTTGCATCTACAAAAGTTTTGTCTTGTGCTAGATTTAATTTTGATTCTGATGTTCAGACAAACAGTCCACTTTCTAATTTAACGGATGCTTTAGCAGAAATGTTTTTGATGTAATACAGTTAAGAGGCATTTATTTTCCTTTCTTCTCATTGTGTGTATACATGTTCCCTCTCTTCCTCTAGTTTCTACAACACACACACATAAAACCCTTTGTGCATTGCAATAAGTGACGAGACATCGCCCCCGTGTCTGGATCCTACAAGCTCTATCTCTGCATTTGTTTTGGCTGGCAAACATATGCCACAGTGCTCTTTGTATGTTAACGAGGCAGAGAAGTGCTAATTAGAAAAGATCCCCTCTGCAGAGTGCGAGGGCCCTTTTGGCAGCAGAAGGAGTGGAGCTATGTGGAGATCAGCTGAGCTGTGGTGATGAGGACATTAGTGGATCGTGCTGTGGTGCAAAATCGAGTTCTTATACAGCCTTTTGTGTGCTGGGGTGTGGGACTGGGAAAAGGGTGAGGAGCAGTGGTTGAGCTGTTCCACTCTGATTTCCAACCCACTCCAAACCCAGGGCTGGCTTCCATTACATTAGAATAGGAAGTTCTCTGTACACAAAGATGTGTAATGGAGAGGTTACAGAATTTGTAACCAGCTACATACAGGTTCTCTTTTAATGTATTTTTTCTGGAGGTAATGAGGCCACCTTGAAAGCTGCTGGATCTCCTTTCGTCTCTGGGGCTGGGAACCCCTGGAACCCTCATGAGTTGGCAGCCTGGTGCAGCCTCAGCAGCTCAGCACACAAGAGTTGAACTTTCCCGATTTAATACTCTTTCTCTGAGTTTTATCACTTACCACATCAGGTTTGGAATAATTTCTGGAAAATCCTTAAGAATTTAGCAATTAAAATGTGCTTTTCAGCTTCCCTACTCTTCTTAACCTGAGATTTATTTACTTGCTATGATGTTTTCAATGTAAACATTGAAGCCTTTTTGTGTGCACAGAAGGAGCTTTGAGCATAAACACTCTAAACCAGCAAGGCAAATAGCACTTCAAGCCAGAGTAAAGGATGAATTTCATGCTGCTGTTGCAATTATGTGCTTTCCAGCCTTCGGTACCCGAGGTAAATTTTTCCATTCCAAATCCCGTTTTCAACCTTTCTGAAGAATAATATAGCCCAGTCCTGGAGAAGGAAAGTTCTGATGGTAGATTTAGGGATCAAGTAGAGGTTTTGCCCCTCTGTTGATTTGGTTTTGTTTTGATTTGCTTTTCTTCCTCATTTAATACAAAGGTGGGAAGGAATAGTTAATAATTTTTTACTGGCTTTTTTTTTTTTTTTTTGTGAAACTTGTACATTTCGAGATTAAATTCTGACCATCTGAACTTAATGTCAAAATCTGGAAATTAAAAGTCATACTTTTTATTTCCTTTTGAAAAAAACCCCTTGTTTTTAATCTAAAATAGCTCAGGCTGATGATTCCACAATTATTTTGTGTGCTGAGAATATGGTCTTGTTGTTGTTCACTACTTGGAGTGTTTGGTTAAAACCTTGTTTTTCTGAAATAAGAGAGCCTGATCCTGAATTTTAAAAAAGTGAGAATTTAAGATTAAGCTGTGAGTATTTAATATGAGAAAAGTTAAATGTTGGCAAGAAGTGAAAAACGTAGATGTGGGACTTTGCTGTGCAGTGTAGCTGCACGGATCTGGAACTGTTGCTTTATGTTGTACTCTGACAGTATTTTGCACCATTCTTGCCAGTGTTTTGCTTTGTACATTGGCAAATCTTAATTAATACTGAGACAGATAATTCCCAGAGCTCTTCTGAAATCTTTGATTTAACAGAGGATGATGCTCATTCAGGCCTTTTGATGGTCTGTCTTTTGTGCTTCTCCCCAGCAGTGGCACATCAGTTTCTGGTGAAAAGTAACTGTCAGCAATGAACTAATTATCTTATTTATTTATTTATTTATTTATTAGGACAAAACAAACCAAACTGTGAGGTTGGAGGAGGCATTTGCTCTGTTTTGCAGAGGGGCACATGAATTGTGTAGTGCCTCTCAAACATTACTTTTTGCATAATTTTCATGATCTTATCTTTAAGCTGTCATGGCAATATATCAAAGTGTCCTGACATTGGGGAGGTTACTGAACCATGATGGATTTTTGCCATTGCCTTTCTTTTAAGAAGCATTAAAAAACTGATGCTCCGTTTAAATATCAGGCAAAGTGACCTCAACCTAAGCAGAGCTTTTAGAAAATGTATAAGTGTGGCTTCTCAAGGTCTTCTACATGCAAAATAAAATTGTTGATCAGTTGTGGTGTTTGAAATATGTTTGCATTTTCTACAAGATAGAACTACGTATCCATGGTAAATTTTATAGAAAATAGATCTATTTGACGGAGAAGCGTAAAACCTGTGCTGATAGAATTTTAGTCTCTGAATTTTAAGCTGCTGTTTATGCTCCTGTTATGTCATTCTGAAATGATTTTACTTGGAAAAGCACTGATTTCTGTGCTGCAGACAAGTAACAAAACCTTTGAACTGCAGAAAGAAATATGAAGGGCTTGATATAGGCACAGTGTGATACCTTATAATAACTTCCTCAGACTAGCAAATCCCAGTACCAGAGATCTGTGAACATTGGATTATTTCAGTTAGATGTTTTGTTTTTCAAATCAAAGTGACACTTTTAGAAATTAATAAACAATGTGGGTTTGAGTGTGTTCCTTTTGAAATGATATAATGGAAAATTGCTGTGAGGGAAAACATAATTTTAAAAAGAAAAACCCTTAGCTTTGGTTTCTTACTGCTTTGGAAATCTTAACAAAGTTAACCAGAAATAAAACTTTTGACATGAAAATGAAGGTGAAAATTTTTCTTTTTGTCCTACAAACAGGTTGGAATGGATGTAGATCTTCCTCAAAGCTTTTCTAATGCATTTTTGAGAAAAGCATTTTATACTGACATAATGGGAGAGAAATTGCTAAATGTAATGTTTGTAACTGCATCCAGAGGTGGCATTTCTTACAAACTGAAATACCCCAGGGATGTTTTGGAAAGCCTGGCAGCTGGCAGGGAAGGGAGACCTGGCAGAGGAGCTGTGCAGTGGAAGTCATGGCTTGGAGTGAATAGGGAGAACCCAGGCTGAAGGGCCCAGGTTGTGCTGCCGGACAAAGAGCTGGGGTCGTGCTTGGGGTGTGAATGTTCACAGGATGTCTGTCTTTGGAATTCATCTGGCTGAAAACTGATGTGATTATTGGGTGATCTCATTGTAGCCTGCTGAAATAGGTGAGTGAGCCTGTAGAGTCCATGCAAACAGATTTGAGGGGACCTGCAAAAATACACTCATTTCATTTGAAATGGGAAAAGAGGAGAAACCTACAGGTGAAGCAGAGGTGTGATGAAATAGCATTTTTATTAACAACATTATAATGAATGTTTTTTCACTTTCCCAACATACTTCAAAACTGCTTAGCAGAAGTTCAAAACTTCTTCAGACCCAGAAACTTCTGTACAGATTCTGACTTGAAAAAACACCCAGTGGATAAAATCTTTCTTCACCTAATACTTGACAGCACTTTTCCCCCACTGACTGCAATGGAGCAGCTTTTTCCCCCCTGGATGTATTTGTTATCATGTACCAATATAGGAGTAAGTAGTAGACCCAAGTCACAGGATTTTTTCCTCAAACTTTGACAGATACTAAAGTGTGACTCATCATTTCTAGTTAATAATTTCCAACTGCTTCTCTCTGATTATGCATTTTTTTAATTTTTGTTTTTAATTCCAAACTTGCAGATGCATGGTTTGTATTATTTATGGGGCAGAAAGTTGTATCCTCAAAAGTCTATTTCTCAGCAAAAGCATCTCTGTGAGATGAAATTAAGCAGGGTAGTTATGGTAGTCTTTCAGAAGTGGATTTTAGATTTTCAGACTGAAGATTCTCTAGCTTTTCCTCCTCTTTTAATAACAGTAGTTAATCAGTGTTTTCAAACTCACTAACCTTTTACCTGGAATTAGATGCTGATGAGGTCTGCTGTGATCATCATCATCACTTGTGCCCTTTAAAAAGGGCTGAAAACTTGTGTGGTTTTGGTATCCTTGTCATACAGCACCAGCTAGAAATGAAGTTGAAAATCAATATAGTTAAACAAGACTGGGCATATTAAGATCTCTGGGTAACTTCTCTGATCTCTGTGGATCTGAATGCGTAATTGGCATTTAATATTGATAGAAGTTATGGGCTTTAGCTCAAGGACATAAGACCCAACAGAAAATTAAATATTCATAAAAGGAGTGTCATAATTAGCATTCCAGGCAGCAAATTACTGAAAATTTGTTGTAGTTTAATCTCTCCTTTGGATGTAATGGCAATCTTTCCACTATGTTGTGGGCTGCATTCACTGGAAGAAATGGGTACATAGTGGGAATTCCTAAAAAGTAACATCTGTTTTCAGTCTGTAGCTCTCATAATATTTAGCATTTTCCTGCATCAATCCATCAGGTTCCCAGGACATGTATGAAGTGGGATTGATATAAAGATTGCTTTGGCCTTAATCCACTTATTTAGTTTTTACTAGGTTCAGTTGCCTGCAATTTCAAAACATCTTTTTTGTTTTTTGAGGGTAACAGTGTGTAGAAGAGATTTGACTGTTTTTAAGGCAAGTAGGGGGTGCTAGATTATCCATGACTGATGTACAGATTAGATCAAATCCATGACATTCACACACTTTAAACTGAGTGGCATTTTAGTAGGATTTATTGCAGCTAAAACATATCCTATACTTTTTTGTAAGTTTTATTATTTTATGGACAGTTTGTAATAGCTGCAACTTGCACAAATTATTTTCGGTCAACTCATCTTTGTGAACAAGATCATCCCATACTTGATCTTATCCCTTTTAATCAGCATCAACACGTCAGCTCTGATCTGCTTCTTCTATGCTCGCTGGCAAGGGACTGCACAGGGCACTGTGTGTGGTATCCACGGAGTTTTCTTGCTCATGTTTTTAACATCAGCCTGCCTGGGTTATATGAGATCAGCTGTTTGGAAAAGGTGGGCGAGTGCATTGAGAGGCCCTGCTAATCTTGCCTGCACGAGGTGGTGAAACAGCAGCATGGCACCTCCTTGGGATCCCTCTCATTCTCCTTTGTCTACCTGACATTAATGGTTAGTGTGCCATTTATATGTATTTAAACTTTGCCAACCTGTAAATTATTCACCACATAAAATGCCATTTTTACATGAATATCCCTAAAGGTAATTATACCATCACAGAACAGGAGAATAATGGAAAAGTTCATTATAGCACAAATTACCCAAGTGCTAGAACAAATTGAGTTCTGTTTTGTGTAGGAGTGAACTTGGTTACACCTGTGGGCTTTCTTTCACTGTTGTTCTGTTTTATGAACTTTTAAGAAAAACCCAACAAATCACTCTGTAACTTGTAATTAAAAGCATGCGGATGATTTTGGAGTCTCAAGTCCTGTGGATGGATAGAGCTCAGTCTTTCCTTGATCTAGTTCTGCAGATAGGAACTACCTAATCTGGAGGGGAGCAGTGCTTTCCAGAGTTTGAGTTTTGGACTCCTATGAAGATCATTATAGCAGAAATTTGTAATACAGATTATATGATTTGTATGAGTGAAAAATGAAGAGGAAGAAAAGGCTGTGGAAGCCCCAGAAAGGAAACATGGTAGATGAGGAAAGGTTCCATGGCACATAAAGCAGCAAGATCCCAGCACAGTGGCATATAAGTATTCAAGATGCTTGGATGGACAGAGGAAAATAATGAACAGAGAGAAGCTTTTAGGAATGGATGAAGGGAAGATAAACAACAGGACTGCAACCATGAGACATCGAAATAAAGGGACAGAAGACATAAATATATGAAAATGTGCAACCATAGCCTCTCTTTTGTAAGGACAGCCCTGGAGACAGGAGACACTGAGAGCTGGTGTCTCCTCTGCTTCATGCCAGGACAGGTGTAATGGGCAGACCACTTCAGTGCAGGTGTTTCTGTGCTTGCAAATGTGTGGGCATGAAAAAATAAGTGCAAATTATTTTATTCAACCTTTTAATGTAATTTATTATTAAGTATTATGGTTTTTCCTCTCTTACAGAGGCTTTTCCCCATTCATCTGTGTTGTCAAAATATGGCTATGATATTCCAAGCAAATATTACTATACCCCAAACAGTTGGCCTGATTGATTTACAGATAATAACAAATTCCACTTTACTGCTGGGGAGTCAGTGCAGTTCAGACAGCCAAATGCATATGGGTTTAAGAATGATGGCTCTGTAATGTCTGTAATGCATTTTATGTAGTTATATCACAATTATAGTTAAAAGGTGTGGAAATGTCAAAAGCTTGATATTTCTCTGAAGGCCAGCAAAACAATTTTTTCCCCTCTCCTTTCTGTTTCTGTTCAGTTGTGTTTTGTTGAGCATCTCTAATTATAATGACTTTTAAAAGTGCACTTGTACAGCTAATCTTCTTGTAGCTTTTTCTCCTATTTAGATGAGTAACCACAGAGCTCTTCCTATGAAATGTATCAAATGTGGAATTGGGCATTGCTCCTTGATTATAGTTCTCCAGTTACATGATAATTACAGGTTATGATTACAGGTATCAAAATTAATTACAACATTTCAGCTGCACTGTTTTCTACAATGATGCTGTTATTTACATGACATTGTACAAATGCTTGGAAATAGACTGGCAGAAAATACAAGAAAATTTCCTTTCTCACGGAGTCTTTGCTTGGGATTCAGTCAACATTTGAAGGGTGAAAGATGACTGAGGAAACAATAAGAGTGTGGAACACCAAACATGATTCGTTGCAGCTCCTGACCAGAGCAGTGACATAATGAGTTTTGCTGTATGTGGTTTTGATCATGGTATTGCTAAATGAAGAATTGGGAAAGATGAAAAAGTTATTTCAGAACCTCCAGATTTTTAGAGGTATCTGTTTGAGCAAAAGTCGCAGAGAGGCAGGGCTGTCTTTGGTCACCTGGAAGTTTTTGAATTTTGGTCACCCTTCTTCAGCAGCACTTTTGCTGGGACTGTGTGTGTACATCGTCTCTGTTTCTTTGCTGACCATGTTTATTCATTATAAGTTCTTTAATGTTTAAGTGTGGTGAATACTCCTATCCCTGGGAGTGTTCCAGGCCACGTTAGACAGGGCTTGGGTCAATCTGGTCTAGTGGGACACGTCCCTGCCCATGTCAGGGGCATTGGAACAAGATGGCATTAAGGTCTCTTCCAACCTAAATAATTTTGTGACTCTAAGACCATATAATCCCTATACTTAGCATTTTATTTATATTTCATGATTTGATTGACTTTTTTGCCTTTATGGAATATTGTCTTATTTGCATGTGGTTTTTTATGTCAGCTCTCATTAAAATAAATGAGGGTACTTTTGCTCATTTGAATGGCAGTTAGTGTCAAAACAAAATTTGTTAGAATCTATTCTGCCTTGTAATGAAACTTGCAATGCTATATTAGCTGCATAACCAAGAACATTATGAAAATTAACTACTGCACCTGCTCAGTACTTAATATTCATTCTTGCAGAAAAATACTTGGCTCATTTCAAATATTTTCCCCACAATACCCAAAGACCTATTCTGAGGATGTCTGGAGAACAAAACCTAGTCATTCTAATTTAGTGTCTCTTTTTTATTTTAGGGAGCAGACACAACCTCAAATTAGGCTACAGTCATATTTTGTGAGGTTCCAATATGCAAAGCCATTTAATGAATTCCTGTGTTTTTCTGATACCTTGATGTACTAAATTTTAGGCTGCTGAGATCTGAATCCATTCAGCCAGTGATTCTGAAAATCTGTTTACAAAGCAAACACCAGCTCAGCCTTGCATATCATACTGCTGCTATGAAAAAAAAAAATAGCATTTTGAGGTTAATGAATCTTTTATCTAAATGAGATGTTACTAAGCAGATATTAAGTATATCAGTCTTGACAAGTTTTTATATATTTTAATCCCAAGCCATGATTACTTGCAGAACACTGAAGATTACAAAGCATTTCTTAATACATCTAATCCCCAGAGTCAGTGAAGCTCATGACGCATTATCAGCAATCTTATTAAATCTGCAGAACTTCTGTCTGATTTTGCTTTGCCAGACTATGCAAGCAGGAAACAGTCTGGAAGGGCAGTGATATGTCTATAGTAGAGCCCATAAAGAATCATGGAGAAACGAAGGCATATGTGGTGAATCAGAGGTGCTTCTGAGCCATAACTGCCTGTTGTCCTGAGGTCACATTGTGCACATTGGTATGTGTAGTATAAAAAAACCCCAAAGTGTGTCACTGACTGCTGTGTTTGGGAAGAACAGAGTGACAGCAGCCCAGCAGCCCCCAGTGCAGTCTGGGGACAGACCAAGATGGACAATGTCACAAACCCATTCAGGTGCCAGGCACAGGCTCTTGCCTCGTGATAGAGCACATCTCCTCAGGAAGATTTCCACCTACATTCTGGAGCAAACAGTTTTCTTTTGAATGATGCCTTGGAAGCACCATGTGCACTGGCTTTGGGTTTACCATGCAGTTTCCCCTTTTTTTTTTTGAGATGACAGCATTACTATTTTATTGTGAAATACAAACCCTTGTCTGGCATTGCTGCTGCTCTTTTGTTATGGATTTGTGTGTGCTGTAGTGTTGGAAGAACGGTTTCTTTTCATTCTTCCACATGAAAAGCAGTTCTTTAACTACCTGTTATCCTTAAGAATGCTACTTCCCCACTTCATTTTTCAAAGCATTCTTCAGTCTCTTCTGGTTGGTGTTCTTTTGTAAGCTCTGTAGAAGCATCTTGCATCTCTGCCCTCTCCCTGCAGTTTGGCCAGTGGTTAGTCCTCCTTTCTGCTGTCACCTGGGACAGCTTCTGTTTGCAGTTTTGGTCGATGGGTACCTGCATTTACTGCTGCAGCTCCGAGCTTTCAGTCAGCTTGTGCAGACAGTTGAGTTCCCTTTGCCCCAAGGTTTGGGTATGCAGCTCTGCAGCAGCCTTGGACTCTTCCTGCTTTAGCCAGGCAGCTCTCTGGGCTCATTAATGTTAACTCCTGTCTCCCAACACTACAGCTGAAGCTTGTAGCAGTAGTAGCAGCAATATAAATTAAAATAAAAAGTCAATACCAAGGAACCCATCTCTTCACTTCATCATCGAAATTGCACTTAGAAAATCTTCACTGGTTCTGCTCAGAATATATTGAGATTTCATTAGTTTTGTTCTCTTCATTTAAAACTTTAAGGGTTTTTTTTTTTTTCTCAATTCTAATATTAGACATTAGCCAGTATTGTGCTTTTTTTTGCAATGGCATATTATTCTGCTTTTTAAGTACCCTGATATCAGCTGAATATGGAACCTGCAGGGCGCTGATCTAACACCATACACAGCAAAAAAGGAATTCCCTTGAAACAGAGCACAAAGTACATTTCCTTGTGTACTGAGCTTGAGAATGAGGAGTAAGGTTGTGATTTGAGGGGTTGATGTGTGTTGGTGCTCAAGGCATTTTTGATACAGCTGCTGGAGACTTTCTTCATGTGTGGAAAAAGGCCTTAATTATACTTATGAGAACATGAAAGGAATGTTGGCCTCAGTTATCACCTGTAGCACATTGCATTTTAAGAAGCTGGAGAATGAATATATTCTAGAGAATGTCTCAACTTCCAGCAGCGGCATTCCCTAATTGAATAAATGAAATAAAAATCTTGGGGACAGAAAGGGGGAACCACTTCCTGAATGTTTTCTCAGTTCTGTGTGAAGGTTTGAATTAGTTTTAGGGGCTGAAAAATGTATTTTTTTTCCATAACTGGAAAATATTTTCACTAAATATTATGTTTTAAAAGAAAATTATTAATGTGGTGAGTAGAATCTCTGTAGAGCTTCCTTTCTTATTTCCCTGTTTTTTCATTTCTAAATATTTGTTCTTCCAGGAAGCTTGTAAAGCAAACTAAGATGTTAGGATGTTTTTTTTTTGTTTTTTTTTTTTCTGCAAAGGATTATCTATTTCTTAAACCTAGGATAACTTATTTTAAAATATGTGTTGCTTTAAATGGTCACAAAGACATACGCGTGCCTGCACAAATGCTGCATAAAATGTCAGATAAAGCGTTTCATCCTACAGATGTTACTTAATTCAATAACAGAGCATTTGTTAAAATGCTAAAAAATGTTTTAAAAAATTACACAATAACCACTGGAAAAGAAAATAGTTGAGGAGTACCATAAGGAATCCAGTTAGACTAATTACAGCAGAGTGATTATCATGCTAACTTTTAGATGTCATAAGGTTTTCTGTAAAATTCTCCTCAGTTCCAGTTCACCTGTTCGTACCAAGGGAACTGTGTTTTGGTGGTCCAAACAAAAGTCACTCCTTTTTTTGTCAATAAAGAAAGCAGGAAACAAAGCTAAGTGTGGCTCAGGAGTGGACTCTGTGCCATCTGCTGAGCCATAACTAGATTAGGAAAAATATCCTCACAACTGGAGGGTTGTTGTATGACATGTCCTTTGCATAGAATTAGTTTTTGCCCAAATTACATTATGCACATGAAGAATGATTATAGGCAAGCCCTAAGACTAAAAAAGATTAATTATGGGCCTATTATTAGAAGCTTCTTTTGCATAATCCCATTAGTTTGTTCATATGTTCATTTTCCCCATATGTGTGGGAGTGTGCTTACTGAGTTTGTGTAATGGAGTATGCTGCTATTTATTTGGGGGGGTTTATCTTGGCTTATTTCAGCTTTATTTGCCAACATAATTTCAGTCCCTTCTTCCTCTCCCACAATGGATTTACTTTAGGTATTGCACAGAACAGTCAGTTATGAGAAGCGACACAGAGCATTAGGCCTCTTCCTCTGGTACAGAAACTCTCTGTTGGCACATCTGGGTTATTAAAAATCAAACAAGTGTAAAAGGCTGAGTTTGGTACTGCAAGATTTACTGCACTTAGGATAAATGAACAATTGTCACAATGTCGTAAATGTGATGGGCTGCAAGTTCTGCCTCGAAGTGGAAAACAATTTATGTGGCTGACACAGTCCATTTCTTAGAAAGTATGCAGAGAGTTTCCCTTTAAAAAAATTAATTGCATTGAACACTGAATTTTAAGCATTTGGCTTTCTTGAGGCAGGGCTATGAATCTGTTGGGCTTTTGTAGGGGCCCAGACAGCTCCAGCAGCCGTTCCAACCCTTGCGATTAGGTGGCTGGAGGAATCTCGGATGGAGGATGATGTGGAGACCGGGTTATGAAATGGACTTCATTCAACTAGTTGGTGTAACCCTTATCCCCTTTTTAAAGAAAGTAGTTTGCCCCTGGGAGGTTCCCTCGTTGTATACCACGTCCTTAAGGGGGGATCAGAGATGTCCATCAGGCAAGGTTTCTGGAAGGTTCTCTCCAGGGCGTCGAATGATTGGCTCCTTGTTGACTGATGTGTTCTCCCCTCCCATTAAGTATACTGTGATTGGTATTTGATGTTGTAATGTTTAATTGTATTGGCTATCTTGAGTGTTCCCTCCCCTGTTTGTAAAAGTATAAAAGATGCTCCCCACCCTTGGTTGGGGGGAGATCTCCCTTACCTTCCTATGGAATAAACCCTGTTGGTCACCCTCTTCGGTCTCCCTCTCTCTCTCGCCGTATCGCACTCCCTCTGGAGCCGCATCTAGCCTGGCATGCAGACCTGCGCCCGTGTTCGGTACCAAGGGTGGTATCGACACCCAGCTGAAGGGTGCTTCCGTTGGGATTTTTAGTGGACTCGTGGAGCGAGGTCCCGTATCTGGATCCGTTCCACAGGCACTGGACCTATCCGGCCCTGACAGCGGTCCTCAGGTCTGTACCTTGGAAGCTGCGCTAGCCCTCTGCCTGGAGGCTTCTACCTTAGGGTCATCGGCCAGGCGTGGCTAAGGAACGCGGCAGGCTTTCTCTGTTCCTGCTGTGGTTGGCATCCTCTGGCTGTCTGACTGCAGGTACGTTTTGTGCAAAGCTCTGCTTCGAGATGCCACAGCTCGTGGCACGTTAATGTACCAGAGACAGATCCTTGTTGGCAAGGAATACCAATGGCAGCACTGGGGAAATAAATAAGAAACTATTTGTTTTGTAAATTCAGAGCAGGATGTAGACACAATTATCTGGTCTGCTCATAAGCTTTTCAGTCTGTGGAAGTCATCTGTTGTGGGTTAGACCTAAGGTTATGGGGGGTGTGGGGGAATAATCTAATATTCTAGTGTAGATGCTGAAAAGCTTTTAGCAGATAAATTTTTCAGCTTTCTGCATCATTCTGTGAGAGCTCTGCTGTTCTTACGGAAACTATGAAAAACAGTGCTACCATTCTGTAAACTAATTCCTTTATCTAACACCTGCAGCTTGTTGTGCAGACATTATTATGCTTTCAACTAGAAAAACACTTGGGAATGGATGTCTTAGAATTTGGCCAATCCCCCTCAAGGTGTGGACGGCCAGAGAACCAATTACTTTATGCCATTTAACTCTCTTTTTTGTGAACTAACATAAAAAAGCCTCAGGGAAAATCACTAAAGGGGCTCTTGCCTCCATTTCTATCTGACCCTGGACTTGGTGTGGTTTTTCTACGCGTCCACGTTGCAACAGCGACATTCTGGTAGTTGTATTTTCTTAGCTTTTGATGGCACCTTGAACCTTAAGCTGGAATTATTTTTTGGAAGCATTTACCAAGTTACGTACATTGGAAGCAAAGACATGGACTCGTGGGAGGCTGTCACAGGTTGGGAATGCTCCATGTGACAACTGGGGCCACTGAAAAGAAGGGCATGTACACAGATTGGGCTGGGGCTGAAAGTGACTGAGGAGTTGCTGCCTCTTTTGTGCTTCCCATTAAAAGCAAAACCATGTGCAGAGCATCAGCTCTGAAGACCTGTCTGTGCAACACCCCTTCCTCATTTGGTGTCTTGAGCTTTCCAAAACTCAATCTGAAAGTTAATTATTTTTACTTGAAAGTGTCATTCACGTTTTTGGTGCAAAATTCTCCCCTTGAGAATAGTCATGGTCCTTGGCCTGTAGAAGAACTATTTTGTTCTGGTGCCTTTTCTTTTATTTGGGCTGAAGAAGATAATATGAAGCAAAAAATAGGTCTGTGAAACACCTTCCCACCCCCCCACTCCCATCCCTTTTTTCCACACACACACAGTTGTCTTCCCTCTTTTGACTTAATAGAATGTGCCTTCTCACAGAGGGAAATAGCAAAAGATAAAGCAGGATTAATCACAATGTAATATATCTGTTTCCAAAAGGTTGGGCACTTTTCATTCTGTTATGTCAAGCAGAATAAACCCAAAAGTATCTAGCTCTTGAAATGTCAGTGTTTTCTAGGTAGTAAAGTAGTGGCTGGTTGTTGTTTGGGGGCAGTTTGGTTGGCACTTCCACTCAAGTATTAAAAAAGAACAAACAAAACCCACCCTGCTTAATATAATCTAGAAAACATTTACTGAACTCAGCTGACTGTGCATCAAACCAAGATTTTTCTCTTCTCTTGCTGGTGAATAGAGACTGTTTGCTCTCATAAACAGGAGAGCAACATCTATTCCTAGTCCTCAGCAGTGAAATAAAACAATTTCCAGTGTAACCCCTCTCTTGCCATCTTATCAGTATTAGCTTATCTAAGTCACTGCTGAAAGGTTTCACAGTTTTCACCTTTTTTCAGGCTAACATCATGGATCTCTACTGTACTGGTTAGCTATGTACTGGAGGTGTGGGTAGGTACCGATATATGACATTATTCTTAAGGCAGAAGGTACATTTGTTAAGGTACTAATAGAAAGGAGGAGATAGAAAATGAAAAGTAAAAGGAATTGTACTTTCTCTTCCAGAAATCATTTTTCTTTAGAAAGGGCTTTGATGTTTGTGGGGGGTTTTGCAAATGTTTTGCTTCATTTTGGTTTGTTGGGGTTTTTTTTGGTTGGTTGTGGGTTTTATTATATTTTTTTGGGGGTTTTTTTGGTGGTGTTTTTTTTGTTTGTTTGGTTGGTTTTGGTTTTGTGGTGTGTTTTTTTTTGTTTGTTTGTTTTGTTTTGTTTTTGTGGAGGAGGTGTTTGTTTTTCTTTTTAGAAAGTAAAACACAGCACTATAGTGATAGAGAAACTGTGCCCTGCCTGGGTAGGAGCCAGTGCAGAGAACAGCTGTTTGGTAGATACCTGGTTTTCAAATTCTATCTACAGGACTAATCTATTTAAGAGGTTAACTTTCCCCAGGCAGTTGGGTTTTTGGGAAATCTTCTTTTGTCATTTCCATCTTGATCTTTGCTGCCTGAAGAAGGAACATTGCATCTTGTGTGAGTGACCAACTGTGGAATGAAAGGATGCTGTGTGAAACACCATCCTGGCCTGTGAGTTTCTTTTCCTCTGTTTCTGTCTCTCTGTAGACTTTTTTTTCTGGTTGGCTCTGGGGCTGGCTGGTTTTTTTTATTTCCCCCTTTTGTCTTGGAAAGAAAGAACCTGCTTGGGACACTTCAGGAGGACAGAGAGGAATTGTCCTCCAAACTCTGTGTGGACCAGGTGAGGTAGTTCAGTTTTGGCAGTCAGATGCAAGAGTTTTTTCTTGGAGTCCAAGCAGAAGGTTCTGCCTATGTGTTGTTTTCCTTAATTTCCATACTCTGGATGTTTTTTGGGGTTTGTTTTTTTGCTTGGGATCTGCATATATGAAAGCTTTAACAGTTGTTGTGGGCAGTCCTTCACATTGGATTCTCACTCAATCCATAAAACCTGCTCACAAGATTTTGATGAGTGTTGAGCATATCCATAAAAGAAGAGACTGATTATTTTCTTAATTTTCCTTTGCTTATTGTCCTGAAGGAGTCATTACTGCTTATCCTGAAGCGTGTCTCGCTGAAGCTTCTTGAATGGAGGCTTGACAAGGATTTTTCTCTTCTCCTAGTCTTGCTATATTATTTCATCATAGTGGATGCCCTGATTACTTTCCTGTCTGCCTGGTAAAATCTCTGCATTGAGAATAATCTGCCTTCAGTTTGCTATTCTTTCCCATTAAAGCAAAGAAATTGCTTTTGTCTGCTGGCTTTTAAACATATGCACACACCTGAATGTATTACCTGCTGTAACTGGAAATGTCATTTTAATGCACAGAGCCATACCAAATTAGCATTACTGTCAGGAGAGGGAGGATGTGGAGCAGCACCATAGGCTCCAGAAGCCTGAAGGACACACACTGTAGTTCTGTACCCCATCCCAGCAGGAATATCCATGGTTTCACTGCTGCCCCAGATAAGTAAGTTATAACAGCTCTTGCTGGGTTGTCACTCCAGAGCTTGGTGATTTTATCCATAAGTGATCTAAATGTGGACTTGTAAAATAAGAAAAAAACCAAAAGGGGAGCAAAAAGCCCATGAGAGAAGCATTAGCTGCTGTCCTTGTTAGATGACAGCTTTGGTCTCGGGAGGGAGGTGTGTGCAGGATGGAAGTCCTAGATTCCTGCACACCTGTGCCAATTGTTCTGATAAATAACCACAGGGTTATTGAGCAATATAATGTACTGTTTACCTCTTATTTTCTCAAATAAAAGCATGTCCACAAAATCAATGCTGCTGGAGGTGCTGTGCTGTACCTTTAATAGGCAGGGTGGAATAGAGATATCTGTAAAACAGTTTTGTGCTTGCCTAATCCTGGTGGGACTGGAGAGCTCCCAGGCATAATTTAGGGATTTCTGGGAATCTGTTTTAATTTAATTTAATTAAATTGACTGTCTTGTTAACTTCTGCAGCAGGACTGGAATCTTTGCAGTATTGCATGGCACATGTGCCTGTCTAGTGTACCCTTGAAGGGTTGCTTGAAAGTTATTTTTTTACTTTGATAGAAACTCCCAACAATATAAATAATCACCATCTTTCAAGGTGCACATTTTAAATTTTAAAATCTGGTGAGTTGTACTTTACCTTTCCCTGCTCATTCATAACTACAAGACTCAAGCTGAAATGAGAGGGAGTTTATTTAATGAGTTGCTTGTATTTGTTCAATAACTAAAGCGAACGTCATGTGTTGAGTAATGATAATTTAGGTTCCCCGAGAGGAGAATTAACTCTGGCAGTCTGAAGGCAAAGCTTCTCACTTAAGAGGAGCTGAACTTTCAAACTGAGGGTGTCAGGAAGCAATCTGTGAGCACATGGAGCATTTACACTGTGGAAGCCCCACCACAGCTGTAAATAAGGCTTTTGGAAGAGTTTGACACAGACAGGTTAAGGATCCACAGTGACATCTGCATGACATAAAATAATGGGATATTAGGAGAGGTGCTCTGGTTTTTAGCAACTGCCATCACTATAAAATTCCTGGGACCTACAGGGATCTAGCAGCTTTATTTTTTCTGTTTCAAAGTAAGAGAAGTAGTGCAAGCCTTAATTAGCTGAATTATCTCATTGTTATTATTATTCTAATAATTTGAGGTAGTTCTAGATGTATTATTTTTTAAATACCAGAGAGAACTTGGTACTTCATTTGTAGCCCTTCTCCCTTCTTCTCTCCCTCCCTCTCTCCTTCAGTGGGTGGTTGTTTTTTGTTTTTTTTTAATTTGGGCAGGAGGGGGTGGATGGTGGTGTTTGCTGCGTCCTTTGGAATTTCTATAGGTGCTCAACACCATGGGAGCACATTTCAGTAAGAGTAGCAACAGGTTTTTAATAGAGCTTCTAAGAATCTCATTTTCTGTTTACCGTGAAGGTTCTTGGGTCCTATTCTGCAATCAGTGCTGTACAAGGAGGTTCTTTTTCATATCCATGCCATAGGGATTCCCTTATACACTGCCTTGTTCACTTGGCTCTGCTCTTATGGGTCTCTTTCACAGCACAGGGAAAGTAAATGAAAGGTAGGGGGACTTTTTTTTTGTGAAAATTATTTAATATGGAAGTATAATTGAGGAACCTTACAGTTTAGCAGCATAATTTGTAGACAGTGAAATATTGCTTCTTTCTTATGGAATTAGATTTTAAGCTGATAATGTCTAAAGGAAGTAATTTTTTCTTTCTTACTGATGGCACAATTGATGTTATGGTAAAGGATGAGTGAGTAGATTCTTGTGTTGGAGGTAGCAAAATTATCTTGACTTTTTAAATGGAAACCTTCATGCTCAAAAAAATTGTCTTGGCAGTATTTGTGAAGACTCAGCTTACTTTGAAAGTCCAACTGTAGAAATGTATCAGCTTGTAGGGCCCTTGGATATCTTCCAACTTATCCATCAAATAAACCTTTTATTCCTCTTAAACCAGCTGTTAGGAAGCAGAGAGAAACTCTATGTTTTATGATGCTGATTAAAGCAGTAATCTGGTGACTGCTTTATTCAATATATAAAGATGTGCTGATGAAACAGTGATAAGCAGTGAAATTACTGCCTCAGGTTGACAAACCTGCAATCAGTTCTATTTTTTTCACCCCTTTAGTGGTTGCTTGTTCTTAATCTCCTTGAACAACTGTATTTTAGTCTAACCAGATGTTTAATCATTTCGGTTTGATCATTGCTTGATATTCAGTGACAAGAGATTTCAGTGTTTAAAGGCCTGACCTTGAATTCTTAAAATCACTGATTTTGATACAAACTTGGTGTATTAGGCATGGTAACTGAGATGTTAATTATGATTGCTTTAGCATCTGCAAACCACTGTGAAGTCTTTGAAAGTAAGTTGATTGCATTTCACACAAGTACAGTAATCTGTCCAAGTGTATGAAATTGCAGGCTCATGGCCACAGATGTTTCAATTTAGTACAGTATGGCAGAGCAGTTTTGAGGTCCTCCTTCATGTAGATTTCACTGTAGCTTTGGTTTTTGTATGAATTTCTCAGTAAAAACTGTCGGTTAATTGATTTTCTGTAACAGTATTTGTGTTTTGATGTAGCTACTATTTTCAATCTACATCAATGTAATACAATTTTCTGTTGTATTTTCTTTTAAAAGTCACATAGAAAAAAGATAATCTCTCTCTTCAGACTAATTAACTTTCATGTGGTTGCTGTTTTGTTTATATATGTGGTTTACATACAAATAATAGTTTGGAGTATTCCATATATTCAGATCAGCAGAGATACTTTTAGATACTTTTCAGGTTGCCTTTTGAAAAAGAAGTCTACATAAACAAATGGCAGGATATTGCCAAGAAGTACAGCTGAAATGCATTGTTATTTCCAGCCAGATGAAGCCTTTTGAGTGACCTAGCTTGTTCAATCAAAGAACTTTTTCCCAAACCCACTGAGAAAGTGCATTCCACAAGTTTCCAAAGATTGCCCAGTTTCTTTCCAGAAATGCTATCAATCCAGATGCATAAAAACTGGCCTTTCAAAAGAAAAATAGGTACCTCAGCTGAAAACATTCTAATTAAAGCCTGTTTAAAGATATATTTTAATGAAATGCAAAGGAGATCATGTTCCCAGGCACGGGGACAGCAGAACTCATACCAGCTTTTGAGTCAGGCATCGACTTCCACTGGTGGAGCTGTCTCTGTGCTGGGAACTTGTCTGAGACTGTGAATTAATCACTTGCAGTTTACCAGATGATCAATTTTGCTAACTTCTGAACTGGCTGTCTGAACACGAGGGAGGTTCTTTCAGTCACTGATGAAGCCTTTTTTTGTGGGTAATTGATTATTGCACTCTTCTGTGCACCAGCAACATAACAGATCTGGTGTGAAGAAGGAATCAGGTTGTTGGGGCTGGTTGTCAGCATTCAGACACGGAGGCAACTTTCTGCTTTGCATCCTGTCCTGGGAATTATCTGTTTGGTGGTGTGCCATGTAAAGTCACTGCAGCCCACGGATGGATGTGTCTACAGGCAGCCGTGGCACACAGATACTGCTCCTGTCAGTGGTCACTGAAAGTCTTATTATCTACACGGATTTAAACAGGACACTTGTGAGGGTAATTGATTTCCAAGAGATAAGATCAATAGAGCTATGCCAGTTCTTTAATAACATCCTGTTGATGCCTCGCAGAATGATTTATTTTTTTTAGCAGAAACAAAAGAATGCCTGTGGGTTTGGCCCTGAAACGCTTTAGCACAGGCAAATGCCTCTGGTGTTTGGCTCTATTTTTCTTGGAGGTCAAAAGTTTTGAAATATAATAATGAGGTTGTGTAAAGTAATAGAATCTAATGTCCAGATATCCTAAGAAATGAAGAATTGTTTGCAGCAGAGCAAGAAGTGCAGCTCTTGTTTTCAAGGATGCTGGCAGCAAAAGCAGGCCAGCGTGAGAAGTCAGGCAAGCACTTTATTATCACACAATCCAGGCTGTGCTGGAACTTCATATAGAGATGGAACATATTTTCCCTGCAGGGATGTATTTTCATATGAAATGTTGTTCATCTTTCTGGCAAACCATTTAAATTGAAGTCCTTTTTAATGCAGACTATCGGATAAGTTTTAAAAGGAAAAAAAAGTTGACTGAGGTTGACAGACACTGTTTCAGTATATGTATTTGGAAGATTAATTTGCCTAATTACTTTTAGAAATATAACCAGCACTTATTTCATTATCTAATGCTAATCAAGTTTCTGTTGATATTCAGGTCTTAAAATCTGGGTAGATGATTTTAGGCTGCAAAGACAACAACTTCATGTAGTCATTGCAAATGAAATAAATGGACAGTAAGGGTTAAAACAGTGTTCGTTCTTATTTACTGCTCTGTTTTCATAAAAGGACGAAAAACATGAGGGCATGAGGGATTAAATACTACCTCCCTTGAATCAACAGGATTTTGTTTCCCATTACAACCTGAAGAAAGGTGCTCTTGTACCAAGAAGGAAAGGAGCCAGCAGGGCACCTCTCCCGCTCCCCTCCAGTCTCGGCACAGCCCAGTGGCCGGATGGAAACCTCTGCTGAGTGTGGGTGTAAGCACTCCCTGTGGATGGGTTTAAACACTCCCTGTGGATGGGTTGCCCCCAGGGGCTGGGGGGTGGAAGTACAGCTCCCGGGAGAGGGGGCTCACGCTGTGTTTTGGGGGGCTTGTGTGAGTAGCTCTTGTGTGTGATTGGTACATCTTGGGATTAGCTATAGATGAGTACTTAGAAAATTACAGGCTATAACATTTAAGGACTGTGGAATACTGTGGTTTAGCTGTTTTAGTGCAGATACTGATCCTGAAAGTATAGTTCACCGATTGCAGTTAATTAGGTCATTAATGAATCAATAGACTGCTCCAATCCTGATTGGCCTTTAAACCCCGAGAACTGAGCAGTTTTCCCCTGTGGCACTGAGGAATCTTTCATTAAGGTTAGTTAATGTGCACATAATAATGTTTCTGGCTTTAAAAAAGTGAAAAACTACTTAACACAAATGTTTATACTTAAGCTTTTATAGCTTGGTAATCCATTTGAAAAGAAACCAGCAAGTTCTCCTGGTGCATCCTGTAAGCTTCAGGAGTCCAAGGACAGCCTTCAGTCAGGCTTTTCACATATGGTACCCTGTGTGACTAAGGAAAAATAGGAAAAGTCAGTCACTTGAACAGACCATTCAATATGGTCATTTGTTCAGAGGGATCCCAGAGCCTGTTGCTTCATCTATATTAAAGTGTGCAGTATGTGGTAAATTGCTGTGAGCAATGATGGTCACACTAGGAATTAATCGTAACAAAAATAAATGAATTTAAATTCCAAATTTTATGGGTCACTAAAATTTTCCTTCATATCAGGGCAAAGTTACCTAGCAGTCATAAATTTCAGACATTTTAAAAAGAGGTGAGAATAAGCATACAACAAAACACACATACAAAAATGAGCAGTTCCTTTCTTTTTCTTGCACTGCTATTGAAGGTGAAAGAACAAAATCCTAAAAGAACTTGTAGAAAAGCTAAGATGAAGAACTTCTCAGTAAGCAAAATGTTGGGGGGGGAAAAAGCATAAAAGATAAATTCAATGAAGGAGAAATCAGTTCTGGTCTTGTTAAACTGTGGGCAATGAAGGGTAGGCAGAAGTATCCACTCACCTGTGCTGCACCTCCCCCAAGAGAATATTGTGCAGCCTCCTGCAAAAACTGACATTCCTGCTGGAAAGCCAGTGATCAGAACAGGTTCTTGTCAAGGATGAAAAATCACAAATCCAATGATCTGTCATGGACATTAGTGGCTCTGTGCGTCAAAGGTCTAATCCTGCCTGGATACTGCACCCATCCAGTGGCAGCCCTTGATGTTGTGAATTAAACTAATATGCATATAGGGCAAATATAAAGCAAAACACTTTCTTCTCAAAAGGCTTCGGAGGACCAGAGGTCACTGGTAAATTGGTGATTGCACTGTTTATTTTTCTTTGTAGGAATTCAGATGCACAGTCAGAGTACTTTTTGTAATGTTAATTTTAGCCTGAAAAGCTGTTTCTATAATTCACTTCTCATATGCCTACAAACTTAATTATTACTGAGCAGTTTGTATTGATTTGGCCTTGTGCCAGTATTTTTAAAAATTCTGATTATTATTGTGGTGTTTAATAGATACCTTTTCACAAGTGCAATCTGAAGTGTTCATACTAATTTAGGAATAATCATCACAAACCAGTCTATTGCCAATATTTGCTCTGAGAAGATTTCTGCCACAGCAGAACTACAGTTAATTTTGTTTAGCAGGTTGATTTGAATGAGAATTAAAGATGCATGAAATTTTTGGAAAAAAAAGGGATACTTTATTCAATAATATACTATGTTCTTTTGACTACATCTCAATTAAAAATTAGCAGCTCTGTTATCCACGGCCAGGCCTGGAGCCCCAAGACTGCTCCAGTCTAGAGGTGTCCATTGTGCACAATTCCTGCTGGCTTCCACTCAACCCCTTCTAACTTTAAAGACAAAAGGAAATAAAAATAGATAAGGTAATAGAGGAATCCATTATAAATGAATTGGTGAATATTTAGCAGGTCATATTTACATGTGATACCTAGAGTGGAATTATTCTTTTGAAAAGTGGTTAATGAATTTTCTCCAGTGGCTGTCTGCTTAGCATTCCTTAAAGAGCACTTCCTTAATCTCATCTCATGAAATGCCTTGCTTATTGGTTCCCAAAGCTGACAATTTGGCTTATACCTCAAATTGCTTTAAGCATAAGGGTTTCTTAATATGGAAAAGAGAATTCAAGCACAGGCAATTTTAATTATCTTTACCATTAGAATCTTACAAATCAATGAGTAAGCAGTGCATTCAGCAGCATATATTTGGGTCATTTTTTCTAAGGAAGAAATGTTATTTTCCATTCAAAACAACAAAACAAAGTAAATAAAATTTTATTGTATTGTTCCCTTAATCTCAGAAAAAAAGTGATGGGTCTATAATCCCTCCATTTTTTATGATTTACTGCATATTACCGATGTTCATATGTATAAAATCCTTTTGGAGGTTTTAAATTAAATTTTCTTTAGATTTTGTTGGCTTTACTGTTGCAGTACTTAAAAAAAAAAAATCTGTCTCTCTAAATGAATTTACTCTTTCCGATAATCCAGTTGATGAGGCAAATGTATAAAAATCCCACTAATGTAGGCTGAGACATGTCCCAAAGTAGCTTGCTTCTCTAGTCAGAAAATCATAGGGCACTTAATAATCCTTCAGCCTTCTTGAGAAACGTGTAACGATATTATGTTTGCTCATATAGAATTTATTTAATCCTTTCAGAATACTGCATTAGGCTGGGAGGCTGTATTTACTCCCATGTGTTTCCAGTTAGCAGAGGATAAAGCTGGAAAAAGGAATTTAGGTTAAATTGACTTCTAATAGGAAAGGGTTCTGCTGAAACTCAGAGGCAGATCTGGGTGTGATAAAGGACGGCTCGCTTTGCCTTCCAGTGACTGCATTCTGCTCGCAGATGTCATTTGGAATGTGCCACTTCCACGCTTGGGGCACAGCAGTTTGTGTTCTCCCCTCCCACGTTAAGTGTCCCCCAGGAAGCAGCACTGGCTCCTCACACTGTGGATGTGCCTTCCTTATCTGCCTCTGCAGCGCTGAAGGGGAACTCTGCTGGTGGCAGACTGAGCCAGAAAACCCTCCCGAGGAGCAGGGAAACCTGAGGCAGTCCAGAGCAATCTTGTCAGTTCAGCAGCTCTGCAAGATGCTTACCAGAACTGAAGTCAAACTTCTGAAGTCTTTTGATGCTGTGAAAGTGAGCTACAGATCCCAAATATGCAGTGTATGAAGAAGTACCAGAGTGAATTATCATTTCTCAGATGACCTGAACGGCACCCACAAATGGTACTTTTTCAAGGTCACATGTGGACAGATTCTCTGTTACTCTCACACAGGTAGAAAGCAGCCCTGAACAGCCACTGGGGACTCTGCGCAAGACTTTATTCTGATAAACATCAAAAGCCAGTAGTATGAGGTTTATTCCAACATCTGTTACTGTGGAAATGTGACAACAGTTGGATCATGAAGAGCTGCAGCTCTTGGGAAGCTCAAACTGGCCTCCCTCTGCCCCAAAGAAGCAAAGTTGGTATTTTTTAAGCATTTCTAGGAGACACCAAGAATTTATTCTAATTTTACACACTTGCACATCATGTGTTTTCAGTTGTAATGTTGTTGTATTTTTTTTTCCTTTTTATATGTGGGTTCTTTTCTATCTGATTTTTTTTGTTCCGCTGGTGGCTGAGTGAATGATAGGTTTATACAGTTGCTCAGCTGAAAATAACTGGTATTTGGGACTGGATTTGGGGAGGTATCATGAGTATTTGTCATGCATTTATAACTTTTCTAGGCATCATCTTCCTGCTGGCAATAGGAACAGGGCACAGAATTAGATAGTCCTTTGTTTTGGTCCAGGACAGGTTTTTTCTGATTTTGTCAGAAGACTGTGAATGTGGCCCAGGGACAGATTAATCCAATTTAACAGCATTTCTAACAAGTATTTGTCAGAGATGGTTTCTTTTCTTATGACTTTGGTGATGAACTTTGCCAGGATATGCTTGGGAAGAGCAGTTGTGTTGTGTTCTTGACTTTACACTGTTACTTCCTCAAGCAGTGAATCACAGGCAGTGATATGCCAACAACACACATTTTGCTTGTTTCTGTATTAAGGCATTCTGAAATGTTTAAACTCCTTATTCCTTCCTGCTTTGTGACCTGGAGTGAAAAATGCATGAGTAAATAGAGAAATAAATTAATTCTGGACAGAATAAAATGGAAGAAAAATCTGCTAGGTGAAATTCAGCATCAGAATTGAGACACAGGAAAATAAAAAACATCTCTTCTTCACATATTGTTAACATAAAATCTTGTCTTGAATAGTAATTAGTACTTATGGAAAAAAAAAAAGGAAAAATATTGAAGAGCTCTTCTTGAATGGACTTTTTAAAGCAGCATAGTCTGTTAACCTTTGTGGGTTAAATATCTGTTGGAGGTGCTGGCAGGAAAATGATTGCTTTGCAGAGAGCCCTCAGTTCATGCAGCTTATTGACTGCATTTAGATCAGGGCACTGCTTGGAGGATTCATTTGCTTCCTGGAGCTTCTGCTCCTCCTGTCTCATCCCACCAGCTTTTACATGAACAAAGTGCAATACACACAGGCATAGTCGCTTCTTCCATGGGTTTCTTGGGAAAATGACTTGTCCATTAATTAGCAGTGGTTCTTATTGGTGTGTTTTACCAGTACTGCATTTCCTTTTTATAACAGAACACTGAATATAAATGAAAGCGGAGCAAACATTCTTTGCTATTGATGTTGCTAAAGACCAGATGAGATTGGATACATCCTCCTGGTTTTAGGTTTCCTAATAAAAAGGAAAGTTCTTGAGAAAATTCAATTTATTGTAAAGACTTGAGAGTTGAAAGTAGTAATACTTTGCTTGCATTTTTGGAGGAAAGAATATGAATTCTAATGAAAATGTGAAACAAGGATCTTTGAATGCGATACTTATTCATGTTAACTGTCTTTCAGAATGTATTGAATCTGTAGGCTTTTGTTTGCTTTTCTTTTGTAATCAGAGCACTATATCCACTTAAAATCTATTTGGGAAACCTCCCGGGACAGGATTTCTCTGAATCAAACTGATAATGGAAATTGATGAAGGAAGAACGGTACATTGTTGATCTGAGCTATAGCCTTTAAAACAATCAAAGGAAATTTCAAGCGCAAATGGCTTTTCTAATCATGTTTTCTTTAGGATTGCATCATATACAGGGGGAAATAGCATATTATTGAAGTGTATTGCATGTCTAACTCAAACCAACAGCACCATTTACCTTGTGTCATTAAGTCTTACACAAATAGACAGTAGTCTCCCACAAGGGGAATATTTACTTCTGCTTGAAATATGAAGTAATAAGTCTAATAGAAGTAGGAAGGTGCAATGTATTGTAAAGCTATTTTGTGTACCAACAGAATTTCCAACGAGCCTTTTGTTCAGCAGCTCTGCAGTAAAAAATTTGCAATGGTAATGGATATTGGAAAGTTTATGTTGGACAGAGGGGAAAAAGTTATGCTATGGGTCATGATTAGCAGTAGACTTGATTCATGATAGTTTTTTCTTTAAGGTATATGACTTAAAAATAGATGGTAGGAACTCCTAAAGATTAGTCGGAGTGTTAGCAGCACACATGCTTTTGATGTAGGAATGAATAAAGGAGAGTTTGGGAGAATTTTCCTCTTGGAGACTAAAGGTCAGAGGTTTGTTTAGACATTTCAACAGAAGGTCTGACTTTGAAATTAAGAAAATGGCTGTAGCAGATTTTTTGCTGTGAGCAATGTGAATTGGTGGTTTGTGGTGCCTCCTTGGAAGGAATCAAATTTGAGCTGAGAATTTTGTACCCTAAAAACAAAAATAAGTTTTTTACTGTTTAAGGGATGATTTAATTTTATATCCATTGAAACATTTTTAAGAATGGACAAACTGTCCATTAAGTTAATCACAAATTATTTGATTTATCCACAATCACATTGTTTATTATGGCAGTAAACCTCCCTGGAATAACATTTTATTTATTTCAAATTCCTTTTTTTCCTTGAAGTTAAATGCCAAGAATTGTATAAAGAATTAAGTTAAGGTTTTAACAATAAATGAAAATATTAAAATTGCTTAAAATATCTGCTGCTTCGTAGTGTTTATTGGAAATGTGTTAGTTAGGGAATCCTATGGCAGCATCTATAAATATTAAATATGACACCACTGAGTCATATTCTATGACACCTCTGGGTCATGATTTTCCACTGATTAATCTGCATAGCTGAGATCTTGTTCTCCTCAAGGGCATCCAGCTGACTGCCAAAATGACAAAAAAGTGGTGGTATCAAACCACAGGTAACATCTGTCTTCTAGGCCTTAACTGGTGAAGTCTTTCTGCTGCTTTGTTAGTCCAAACTGGTGTATATTTCATTACTTATCATTGCATTTTATAAAAAATTACTTTCATATCTATATATTTCATTACTTTATAATCAAATATTTCCATTTGCATACATTTGAGCTAAGAATTATTACCCAAATCCTTTCCAGGTCTTTTTAAAGTGGCACTTAGATTTTAAGAAATATTAAAAATACTACTTTTAAAAATATTTATTACAGTACTTATAACTGGATGTTCAAAAGCCTGTATTAGTTCTATCAGGTTCACTGACTCAGATTATTTTACCTTCAAGAGTTGTGTAATACCTCTTTGCAGAGCTTCCTTCTCTGGTTTCCCTCTCTTGTCTACCTGGGCACTTGCATTCCATTTTATCATTATTTTAAATATGTGATAGTTTTAATTGAGCTCTCTTTATATTATTTTTCATCTCCATTTCTAGTTGTGTATGCTTTTCTTCTTTTAGTACTTATAGCATTCAAGAATCTTCCTAGTTTCATTAATTATTATGGCAATTTTGTTTTCTCTTTCCATTTTTATGGCAGTAGTAGTACATCAATCCTGTCCTACTAGTAAGAATAATAATCACATCTCTGGCTATGTCAGTTCTATTTTTATACAATGCTGTGATAGCACTGTCATCTTCAAATTGACTTTTAATGCACAATGGATACTTATTTCTCCCTCCCTGTTGTCAGAACACGTGTCCTAAAGCGGTTCAGACTTTTTGTAGCCAAGAGTGAGTCCAGCATTATTTCACCTCTTTAGGCAATAACCTAAGTCTACTGATCACTGTAGTAAATAATGGTTCACCTGAATAGATGTCATGAAGGAATGAATAAAATTAGATTCAGGAAAGTTTTGGCCTTCTAAATCTGTTATTTACATAAGTAAAGTTTCTAGCAGAAAAGCACATTTCTCCTTTGCCTGAGTTCCTAAACTTAATGCTTAATGGTATAAAGCATTTTGTAGTATCTCAGTGGTTTGTGGTATTGTGGTGGTGGTTCTTTTGTTGTTTGCCTTGTTTGTTTTGTTTAACAAGATTGTTTTGCTGAGTTCTGAGCTCAGTAGAGACATCTCAGGGAAAAATCTGTTCTGTATATTTGGGGAGGAGTCATCAGGATTCCAAACTCAAAGCAAGTAAACTTCTTCTTCAGAAGAACCAAAAATCAAGCCACATGTAAATATTCTTTCAGTCATTGTTTCACTGTGTAGGCTGGCCACTCCCACCTGAAACCTGTCAGAAAAGTGTACATCTTATGTGCACATAGAGAATTTTAACCCGGCTGGAGTTTATGAAACTTCAAAGAGAGAAATGTACCTTCATAAGAGAGGAGGAGCTTAAGTGTGAATTTATTTATATACTACAATTCTGTGTGCTGATTGCCTTGTAGATGCCTCTCTGTTTATGGCTGAAGTTAGGGAAAAGGTGATTTGCTGCTTCTTGTCCCTGTGGACTTCTGGTTTTTTTGAGAATGAGCTGGGGAAATGAAGAGAGGGGGTGTTCTGGCACAGGGTGTTCTGCATCTCCCACTCCCTGTGCTACTCTTGCTATAGGGACCTTGGTTCTGGACAGATGCATGGATCATCATGGAAATAGGCTAAAAATAGGGACTTTGTTGTTGTTTGTCATTGGTGAACCTGCCAAAATTAGAAATGGCTGTGTTGAAAGATGACGTGCATTCTTCCATGGGGAGCTAACACAAAGGAACAGTGTAGGGGCTTCCAGAATAGCGTGACCTGCTGGAGACTTTGGAGATCTCACTATAAAAAGCAGCACATTTCTTTATCAAAAATGGCCTCTTTCATGGATTTTTGTAGACATTTGTTTGAGGGAATGGTTAGACTGTGGGTTTTAAATGTATTATTTCTCTAAAACTTCAGTGTCATTCATTTAAAGTGAAACCTCAAAAAGGAGACGGTGAATTTCTCAGAAACTGAGGAATAACAATGACTGAGAAGTTTCACTTTTAATTTACTCTGCTTCTCTGACAATCTCTCCTCCTTTAACCTTATTAGCTGGAAGAGAGGAAACAGCTATCCAAGAAATAGCAGAGAGAAATTGATGGCACTTTAACTCCCCGCTAATACCTTTGTGAATGAAGAGCTCTTTTGAAGACAGAGTGCAGTAATCGGATGGCAGATCCTGTGATAGTCAGCCTTTTAATGACTTAGATCCTGAGGGGTCATGGCTTCACAGCTGGAGAAAAGGTATCATTCCTGGAGGGACATGAGTTCTCTTGCCTCAGAAGTCATCTTCAGTTCCTGGATGACTGCTCTGTAATTGAGCTATAAGAGTAGCCGTGTAGGTTCAACGGAGACGTTTTTATAGAGAGTAGTGCCATTAATCCCTCAGAGGTACAAATATTCTGCTGGCAGAGTGTTGCTACATGGCGCCGTCTCCCCAAGTCAAGGGTAGGGAACCAATCACAGAAGAAGAAGATGAGAAGTGTAAGGAGGTGGCAAACAGCTCAGTGAGCTGCAGTCTCGGTGTAGCGGAGTTATGCAAATATGGACTTTGCCAGATCTAGATAAGAACAGGACTTAACAGTCTGTGGCTTCTCTAGCAGTGCCCCTCTCCATCTTTCAGAGGTGTTCATGATGCACTTGTTTAAAGCCAAATTGTCTTTTCGTCTTCAATTATGCTTTAGCAGACTGTTGCTTCATGCCAAACACTTCTGTGGATGTTTGAGCTTTACCTTTTAATCACAATTTTTTTCTTTGCTGCTCTCTGTCTTACAATCTTTGGTATTAATAATACTGCCAGCAGTACCAGGAGAGACTTCACTGCAGGTAAGCTCACCAGAAAGTTCTCCTGGATAACTGAGTAACAACTGGAGTGAGGTCTGCTCAGGTTTTCTCAGTCATAACTGAATTAGAGAAGGTAATGATATATGGGGGACCCAGGCTCTTAAAATTAGGTGCCAGAAAGTTGCCTAAAAGTGTATTTCTAATGTTCTTTCTTACTTTATTCCCTCTTCTGGGTGTCTGTTCAGTCTTTCTGTACTAGAATCCTCTACAAACAGTAGGAAAAGGTACTCTGAAAGGTCATGTTCAAGCTCTGCTGACCATATAAGAAGCTGCCTGCTGAAGGATGCAAATGCTGGTTGAGCATCTGACTGCTTTGAGGAATCCAGCAAAGAAAGACTTCCATTGCAGTGTGCAGTGGCTGTAATCTGTGTTCCTCATGAATGTGTCTGGCTTTTGGAGAGTATTCAGTCTTTTGCATGTCTCAGCAGAATATGAAGCACATGTGGCTACAGCTGTTCTTTGCAGCCCCTGCAAAGAAGGGTTGCGTAAGCCACAGGAAAACTGAGCCAACCCATTCATAAAGGATTTACCCCTGCCCATATGACTTTAAAAGAAAAAATATTTTTAATAGATTGCAGTCTGTCTCCTGTACCTCAATAAAACTCCGATTCAAATCAATGAGAGGTAACACTGCAGAAAGTTAAAGTAATAGTAGGAAGAACTGGTCTTCAATGATGTTGAAAACACTGTGAGTCTTTTCAGAGTGGGATGTAATATACTCCAGAGTGTACAGTTCCCCTTTATGAAACATGCATGACTTGTATTAGCTGCTGTTTATTGCGCCTGTGGTTAGTGCTCAAGTGGTAACTGAATAATTTAAAATCGCAGATGTGAGTCATTAACTCTCCTGTCTTCCATGGTTTTATCAGAAACTGACCTCTCCAAGGCTGTCTGCAAAACAGGCAAGGGAAAACAATAGTGAAGCTTTCACTGGGGTTTCTGGCTATTCTGTAACCAATTTCAATTCAAAATACAATTCTTACAGGACTTCTAGAACCTTTTACCAACATCTTAGTCACAGCATAACATGCATGAGGGATCGATCAGTCTTATGGTATTATCAGTCTTAATGCTGTCCCTGGTTTTGGGGAAATAAGGTATGTCTTCTCTTGCCTCTCTGGTAGGCACTGGTATTCACCATAGTAACAGGGCCAGAAATTTGGGACAGAAGCTCTTTCCCACTTACTAAATAATTTTGGTTCCTATACTTACTGTTTTGCTGGTGGAACATGCTTTAGTGGCTTGAAATAAGGCATTTGACTGTCAGCTGCATAGTGATTGTAAGGCTGCTGTGTGCTTGGTGGCTTGTTTGCCTCTTCAGGCATGCAGCATTTGTCTCAGAGGGAGACATGCAGCATGTCTCAAATCCTTAGGAGAGCTACCAAGTGATGACACTGAGGATGATGATGACACTGAAGAGCACTCTGGATTTCATGCTGGTTCATGGTCACATTCCTTCCTGTAAAAGTCTGACAGGAAGGATGTGAAAGTTAAATGCAACCATAACATTCAGACTTCCGAAGATCACTATTCTATGATCTTACAGGGAGTACTTTTTTTTTCAGTGTTATGACAGTGATTTTACGAAACCAGGAGGCAAAGGACAGATTACATTTTTCTGTATGACTTTTTAAAAATAGGATTTCTGAGTAGGTTTAAGCTCAACAGCTCAGTGCTTTGTTCCTGCCCACAATTAGAGCAATGACTGGGCGTGAAATAACAGAACAGGCTGTTAAAAATATTGATTGGTGGTTTATCTTCCAAGGAGGGATTAATGGGCAAAAAAACTTCCCATCCTCTTGCTTTTCCTCTTTTCCTTTCAAAACCGGGTCTAAAGAGGGAAACTGTTTTAAGATTATGTGGACTGTAAAATGATGCTTTCAATAATTAATGTTCTTGTAGTTAGTTTACTTTATAAATATGTACACATGCAATCTAATATAAATATAATGCTATGTGTGTATAATATACATACCTATCTATAAATAATCTGCATTTAACCAGCAGATTTTTTTTTGGATGTTGTTTTATGATTCTTTTAAAAGGTTGTGATCTGTTAACCTTTACAAGATTTGTTCATAAAGCTGTTTAGTTGCAGAACAGAAACAAGATTTTATTAGCATTTGTGCTGCTCATTTTCTTGATGTTACAACTCATTGCCCTGGCTGTCAGTGTCTCCTGACCTGGCCACAGAGACCAGCCTCATCAGTGAGACATTTAGAATGTGAGACTAACCTTGGAATGTGACTTTCTGTATCATGTTCTTAGTTATTAAGTTGTGAAGAACTTGTGTGAGTGCCGGAGGACAAGTCCTACTTTGTTGGCTGTGTATTCGTGGTTCTTGGAATATGGGAAATTATGGAGTGAACCCTGCACTGAGGAAAAGTGAGTGTGCTATTTCCAGAGCCAAGGCTCCTGTGGGATGTGCAAAGTGTGCAAACTCATCTTGATGTGTGATTCAGGTAGGTCTGAAAGGCCCTGAGGCAAGAGCAGCTGTAGGGTACCACAACATCTGCAGCTTTTAGTAGCTGCAGTTCCTGACTGAAATGGATTTCTTATTTTCAGTTCATACCTTTCCTTCCTGGAAAGCAAATACTTGACTAACTCACTGTGTGTGCAGCTCCCCTCATGACACCCTCAGGCGGTGGTTTGATACCATGCTTTATAGATTTGAAAAAATGGGAAGTGGAAGGTTACAGCAAATTATTTGTTTCAACTTCCACAAGTTAATAGAGAGTACCTGAATTACTGCCTGTTTGGATAGATATTTGGATAGATATAAACTCCATAAGAACCCAAAACTAGGAAGCAGAAAAAGCCTGCATGTTATGCCTTTTCACACCCAATTTGGAAAAGTACAAATCTGCATTTTGTAGTCAAGTCCCAAGAGGTTTGGACATGTTATCAAATGCAGTAAAGCCCCTAAAGTTTGGCAGCTCAAATCTGTTCTCACCATTTTTTGTTAAGACTATAAAATATTTATTTAGAAAATCGTTTTTCTCTGCCTCTTTCTTTTTCTTTGAGAATATTAGGGGATCTTGTGATGGGATAAGAGAAATTTGATCTATTAGCATTCAAGCAATTCAGGGAGGAATATCCTGAAAGAGCTGTAGAAGTGGAGAAATTGCATGGGCTCAGAGGTGTTACAGCTCCTTCCCAAGAAGGAAAGCTGAAGAAATGGGTGGATTTTGGCGTGGGGGAGGGAGTCCAGATGATTTGGAATAAGTAGCAGTGTGCATATCTCTGACACAAAGGATGATTGCACCAGTAAATTGAGGGGGTTTGACCATGATCAGAAGCTGCTGGTATGATTCCATCTTACTGAGTGTACGTGGCATGAGAAAACTGAACTGAGAGATGCAAAAGTGAAAATAGCTATTGATGAGCAAGATAAGAAAATGGAGCAGCAAATGATCACAGAATGGAAGGCTTTTGGAGCCTTCTGCTAGTTGTGACCTTCCCCACATAAAAGATACTTTTACTGGGTAGCTGAGGTAATTTCCTGGTGCTTTTGAATTGCCAAATGCACCAGTAATGGAAGATCATTTCATGCTGGTTTTGTGGTTTTTTTTGGTGATGAAATCCCTACTACTGTAGATGTAGATTCCCGAATCCTGCAGAATTTTTTATCTGTACAGGCAGATATCCCCCCCCAAAAAAATCATAAAACAAAACCCCAGGTATTTTCTCCCCTGCTTCTAAGCAGTTTTAATGATCCACAGATAACAAGTGGTACTTACTTAAACATAGCAAATGATGCTTTTTTAGCTGGAGCCCATGAACTGAGGAAGAAAATCACCCCAGTAATCTATCTAAAACTGATGTGAATCAAAAATGTGTTCTTGATAGGATGGGTGTCACAAGCAATGCTTGGAGAAAAGATAGTTGTACATTCCAAGAACTGGAAAATATGCAAATTAGGTGAAAAATTCATAGTATTTTCCAGAGGACTTTTTATTTTACATACTAGGTAAAGAGCTAATTACTTGAAGTAGAATTTTGTACATGAGTGGACAGAAAATACCTTTAAACATTTAAAAGAAATTGTGGTCTCCACATTCAGGCATTTCACAGGGAGTGTGTGTAATGGTAACTTAATGGTGATGACACTTGGTATATTGCAGTGTTCCATTTTCTTTCCTCTCCATTGCTTTTCAATGGATCAGTATGCTTTCATCATCACACAGAATGCAGAGCTCCATTGCACCTCACTGCTGTTCCCAATGGTTTGCTATTAGTTGCAACAGTAGCTAAAATATCAGCTCATTGTTTTAAGCATCTACTGATAGATATCAACGAGGTAAAATTAACTTCTAGGAGAAGGAGGTTTCTAAACAGAGCAGTCCATCCCTTACCCCTTTAATATATGAAAATAGGAATGGAAAAACAGAATAAATGAAACAATCAACTTAGAAAAATGAGCACTTCCCTTTGAATGCAGCTTCAGACAGTGACATTGGGTACTTCTGTCTTTTAATTCCCTTTGCTTAAAGACCAGTTCTTTTCTTAAAAATGTCACCTGAGCAAATCCACAGTAGCCACATGAAAGAGGCTTCAGAAAATTCTTTCCAATACAGGAGCTGCACCTTTCAACCAACCTAAAAAATGTCATTGAAAAAGCTCAATGTAATCTGAATTTCTAAACAAAATGTTTAGAGAGGCCTGGGCAGCCTTGGTTGCCTCACTGCTGCCTTCTGGGTCTAAGAAGTCCAAGCAATTTTCTAGTTAAAGAAGGGTCTGGATTATGTGTCTTTGTTTCTTTGTCACAAGTACTGTAACTCAATGGAAATACTAAAATATTTAGCATTTTCCAGAGGTGAAGACCAACAATTCAATAGGCAGGTAGTTTTACATAATGTACCATGCTGGTTTTAGGAAGTGCAAAGGAGAATTGTTTTCCTTATTCTACGAGAAATTCCAACAGGGAACATTTTACTGAGAGCTTTGTGGGTTTTGTGTGATTGATGTAGAATGAGCAGTGAACTTGCCAAAAGTGTGCAGCCATCTCATCTTCAGTTTGTTCTATGATGTGGTGGATGCCAGCAATGCCACAGCACAGCTTTCCTGGAGACGTTCAGGAGCCCAGCCACCGTCTCTCCAGTCAGTGGAATCTGGGAGGGATTTTGTTAACTCCTCTGATACCAGAAACAAGACTGGCTTCCTGTACTGCATGATGCACAGAAGATTTCCATTCTTGTTTTCAGGACAGCGGAGTTTTGGTACAATGTGACGTTGCTCTGAGCTGCTGGATTTTACAGAAGCAGATTGTAACAAAGCACACACTTTTTCAAAGAGAAAGCACACACTTACTAACCATAAAGTGTGTGTTAAAACCACAATAAAAATAATATTTATAATTTTCTTAGAGGTGCTTAGGTGCATGTAGTTCCAGGAAGATTGGAACAGTTGTCTGCCCAGAAAGGATCAAATTGATTTTACTGGTTTAAAAAAGAACAAGGTGTGAATTAGCTGGTTTTGAGAATAGCTGTAGTTTTCCAAAAGAGTTTGTCTTAATCCACCAGGTACCCGGTAAGAGAAAAACGATACTATTTATTTTTAATGTAAAAGTGTCAAAGAGTGAGAATAAATATATCAGGAAAAAATTCCCTTCCATTTTGATTTTCAGCTAATATCTTTAAAGGCTTCCAGTCTGACTTGTCCTATCCATTTCATAAAGAGGTGATAGGAGATAGAGGTTTATGAGCACTTCAGGTGTCAGTAGAACTTTAAATGGATTGTTGTTGTTTTGGCTGATGGCACACAGATAAAACAGACAGGAAGTTCTTTGGTTTTTAGTGCTTTTAGGTGAGAAGAGGAATCGAAGAATATGATTTCCTTGTCTGTCTCGGTCTTTTTGGGTCAATAATAATGAAATTCCTTGAACATCATTGCATGCTTGGTAGGTTTGTCATCATCTTGAGTGAATTCAGAATTTTTCTGTTCCAATTGTGTAACCTGCCTTGCCCCGTAAAGGCTGGGACGTAAGCCAGTTCTATGAAACTCTTAAAAATGTGGGTTTGGAACTTCATTTATGGCAGAAATTCCATACATTGGTTTGAATGCCATAAATAGTTACCCTTTTTATTGACTGGGCTCCATATCAAATGGGAAGTGTTCTGTACACTGTGATAGTGTTCATGAAGAGAAATGTGGCTGCTTTTTTTATGGCTTTGAAAACATACATAACATAAATGCAATAACTTCTCACTCCATTACTCAGCTGAGAAAACCTAATGTTTTGCAGAGACTGAAAATATATTAGCTTTCTAGCAGCTGCCATCATGCATACTTCTGGGCTCTGTCTTTAATCTGTGGAATAATCTGTCCTTCCTTTCAGTCTGTGAAACTGTCTTTCCCTGAAATGAGACTGAAATCTTAATGATGCTTGGTTGTAAAATTTACCTCAAAGCATCAGCTCAAAAAATTCTTCTATGCTGATTTTTGGAATTTAAAAATTAACTTCTGAGACAAGCAAGAAGTAACCAGTGCTAATAAACATACTGAAGGGGAGGGGAGGAATCAGTAAGGGAAGGTGGAAAATTTAAATACTGCGGTAATTGCTCATACTTTAATTTAGATTCACTTAATCCAGAAAGGACAAATAACTATTTTAACTTCTTCTGTCAGTAAATTACTTAGAAAATCATAACCTGGGAAATTAATCAGATAAGGCCATGCTCAGAGTAGGGAGAACCCATTGGTAAAAACCTGAAATGTTTTCCAGTTTAGCTGGCTCCCTGTGCTAGAATTGTTGTTTGTTCTTGCAATAAAGTAAATACAGATTTTTGAAGTAGAGTTGACATGTTCCACATAATGAGGTCATGAGGTGAAAATATTATGATTTTATGAGAACAATGGGATTATTTTAAATAGTTGCAAGTTTTCTAAAGTTATACAAAACTGTAAATTCTCTTTGTTATCTAGTGTGTTTTAAAGTATACTTACACAAAACAAAGAACACAAACCAGACTGTTCTGAGAAGGAATCTAATAACTTTAAGAAGTAACAGGATAAGACATAAACCACACAGAGCTGCAGTCATTGCTACCTAAAGAAAGAATTTCAAGATTAAAAGTAGTGATTAAGATACTACTATCTATTTTTACAAATATTCAGGCAATAACCATTTTGTGATTTACCAGATCAATTAATATGAAGTCAAGCTATCTCTGGGATTGTTCAGAGCCATTAGTCTGTTCTCTAGTGATTTTGGGCTATATTTTTTAAAAGGTAAACTGTACAAAGTATTTCTCAATAATTACTCAAGTTATCGAAATAACAATCCAAACACTATTTTTTCCTCTTAATTCCCTCATCCAGACCTCCATAATTAACTGAGACAAGAGCTCATGTCAGTAAAATACAGATGTTCTGAAAGACTGAAGTGATGCTTCTTACTCCTTGAATATACTTTTAACATCTCTGTCTAAGAATCCCATGAGATGATTACTGGAGAAATAGATATTTTTCACTTGTGTTTAATATTTCTTTCAAATTTTCAGCCCTTTCCTATTGTTTCAAACTTATTTTCATCCAGAAGTGGAAAAATGAGAAGTAATTAGATTTATCTTTTTATTTAGGAAAGTTTGACAGCAATAGTGGGGGAAGTCCTTAGATGCTACAGAGGTCATTCACTTGCTGTGTCGTGTTGCCTGGTGATCCTTTGTTCCCCATTAAAAAAAAAGGGGAAAAAACTCACCACAAAACCAGTGCAAAGCTTATAGGAAAGACTAGAAGAATTGTACCTAACCAGTCTTTGTGGTGGTGGTTTATTCAGTATGAGAGCAATACTTCTTCCCCCCTCCAAGACTGTTAGAATCAGGAGGCAGACAGGAATCTATGCCAACATTTTTGTTTTCCGAGGTAAGGGGTGGCTACATTGCATAATCCTTTCCCATGTGTGCATATGGATGTGTATAAATAAATGGAGATGTATGTTTGTCTACAGGCAGTGACAGGAATGTAAAGCAGTTATTTTAACATGGAGAACAGAGAGAGAGACAATGTGTCCCAAGCTGCTCAGCTGAAAATAGTAATATAGACCAGCTAGGGTCATTCACCTAACCAGTATTTTGTAATTTTGAGGTTATAAACTTAGACTTAGTGATGGGAGAGGTATAAATAAAGACATGCAAATTTTTTTTTGTTTGCCTCATTGTACTGTTATGCCTTTCCTCTGTGTTCTTAGGCTTTTTCTTTGCTTGTTTTTATTTGTTCCTAGTTATAATTCAGTGGCCTACTAAATGTGTTCTTCTCAAGAATATTTATCTTTCCTTGCTGCTTAATTCATCTAAATATTTAGACATTGCTGTATGCTCAGTCAGTAGGTACTTGGCTAATCTATACAAATTCTTCTCATTTATAAATTATTCCTTCTAGCCCATTGCCAGCTTACATGCAACAGAATGCAAAGCAAACAAGCTTCAAACCTTATCAGTCAGCAAACCACGAACAGCAACTCATCTTATTAAAATGTGGCAGCTTAAGCCAAAGGAATAGAACCTTTAATTTTTCATGAGGAATCCTGAGAGAATTTGGCAAAGCAAAACAAGTGACTGTTCCTATTCTGATCAGCCCTTTCAAGTGCTGGAGGTCACTGCTGCTTCTTTGCCACTTCCCATTTCTGTTTGAGACCTGACCACTAAGTTGGACCTGGTGCACACAGATGGGGGCTGCCCTGTGGTGACTGGGAGAATTTGAAGTAGAAGATGCCCCTGTGCCCAGAGAGCAGCAGATGAAGGACCCAGACCCCTGGGCAGTAGCAAATGTGTGGTACAGAGATGCACCAAATGTCCCTTGGTTCTTTGCATGATACTGGAGAGTTGGTGGTACTTTTCCAACTAAGAGCAACCTGGTAGCTTTCCAATTACTGAGAGCCTTCCAGTTTAAACAAAAAAACCCCATTGCAACATGAACACAATAACAGAATTCAAAAGCTTTTCAGAATATTTTAATTTTATGCTTGTTTATTTTGATCCCTTAGCAGCAACAGCAACATGTAACTGTGAGACATGTTTGAGCTTTATGAAGAGCTTGCTTTACTGAACAGCTTTAACCTATACACATGGGTTTTAAGACCTTGGAGGTTTTTCCTCATTAAACAGACTTCTTGGAGGGGAAAACAGGTAAATAAATAGATAAAATCCCTGAGTTTTTGCTTGCAAATATCCACTGCAGGAGAAGATAAATAGCAGTATGATTCATACTTTATTATTTAGTGACTATCAAGCTTACTTCTTGAGATTATCCCTTCTTAGAGTATTTGGGCCTGGTTTGACTCAATATCAGTTTAACTGTGCTGTAAGTAAAAGAAAACTTGAGGTTCTTCTTGATATTTAAGAGCAGTGGAGTAAAGTCAGTGGTGTGGAAATAACATCTGTGGGAAAAATCCCTGAAATTAACAGGAATATTCCAAAAGTCATTTGTGGCTTTGGCTCAAAACTGCCTCTGTGAGTTTTGGAGGAAATTTGCATGCACATTGATTTGCTCATGCAGATGTCTGTTCTGTATCCAGAATAAACAATTGCACACATCAGCCACTGTTTTCACTTGCAAATGGTTACTGTGCATATGGATTTTATAGGACCTTTATGGAAACAGGCCCTGTAATAACAGCCAACATCGTCTCCTATTTCAGTGGTGTTATTCTAGAATGATCATTGCTGCCACAGTTGCCTTAGAGTTGTCACATTTTATTTCTGAGATTGGAGGTTTGTGTATTACTTAACAGTAAGGCACATCACAAACAGTGGTTCAGTGATGAACATGGTATTTCAGCTTAAAAGCCTAATGTTTGGCTGGGTTTAATAATGCTCAAGTTAAGCCATCTGAAAAGTGTAAGATGGAACCTCAGACCTAACCCAGACTCCCAAGTCAGGCAAACACATCAGGTATCACCAGCAGGACTTAATGGCCACTGCTGTGAGACGGGTCTGTAGGATACCTAGTGGGCCATAATTCCCTTTAGGAGCAGTATATCTTCATCAGTTGGAGGAGTCAAGGGACAGCAGCTCCACCTTTTGTCTGGGGATGAGCCTAATTATATTGATTTACTCTGATATACTTCTTTGTATAGAACATTATACTAAAACTACTATATATTTCTATAGGAGCCTGGACCTTTCCTCTGCTAGAATGTAGCAGAAGTAGAAGGGAACAGACCAAGTAAGGAGGAGCAAAAGGGAGACCTTACTTGGGTGTGACCTTTTGTTTTCCTTCACTGCAATTTAGGAAGCTGAGCCTTGCAAAAACGATAATCAGTTTCTCTGGCATTGCCACTTGGAAGACAAGTTTTGACATAGTGGAACATTTTGGCATCTACCCCACTGGCAGATCATTACAAAGACAGAGGAATCTTCCTGAAGTGGCCTCCTCTCAGGTCCCGCTGTCACTCCGGGAATTTGCAGGTTGCTGCTGGCTTGTGGCAGCTGGGATGCCCTGGGAGGAGCCGCTTCCGTGCGGGAACGCACCGGGATCTGGAGCCCAGAGCCTGGCTTGCAGCACGGGATGGGAGCCAAGCCACAACGGCACCCCAGTCATTCACAAACACATTTAGCTTGGGTTCAAACCATAAACATAAACCAAAGCTGTGTTTTTCCTGAATCAGCTCACAGCTGCAGTGGCTGACTCTCCCTGACCAGCAGGCAGCCGTCACATTTGTCTTTGTCTGTGAGATGCCTTCATCCACGGATCGGAACAAAGGGGGGCTTTACGTATCATTTACTCCCTCTGTTAGCTGGGAGCACAGAGACTGCGCTGCATTTGTCACACAGTCTGACAGGAAGCATATGGATACAGGTATTCCTTGTTGCAGGCTGAGTTGTCAGTGCTGCTGGCAGAACTTGAGAAAAATCTACAGACTGCTCTGATTCTTCATCCTCTCTGCGTGTGGCATTTAATGACACAATTGTAGCAATTTGCTTTTAGTATGCAGAATAGAGGAGGTTACTTAATTTCATAATATTTTCAATGGCTGCTTGTGTATATTTAACATCCTGGGGACAGACTGGAAAGCCTTTTGTTCATCAGGTCTAGCTTTAAATTTGCAGAAAGGCAGTAGTTGCTCTCTAGTGCAGAAGCAGCAGGAGGAACTGCTTGGTTCCTTTTCCACACAGGGCTCTGGAATGACATGGCCTGTCCCAAAAAGGCCTTGAGGTTTCCTGCTGTGAGTTCACTCAGTGTGTGCAGCCTTTGGCCCCGCACGGAAAGCAGCTCAATTCTCTTGTGAAAAGGAGGCAGATAAGACAGATAAGAAGAGAAAACTTCAAATATTATAACGCCACAAGTTAGATGCCTGTGCAGCAGAGGAGAGCTGCAGATGCTCCTGAGGGAAAGAAAAGGTCTTGCTTGGCCTGCAGATTGTGCCTCCAGTCCATAAAGGCTTCACGGGCAGGGCACAGCAGCAATGCCCTGATCTGCTGTTTCCCTGCAGTTTGTGCTGGGAACACGGGAAGCACAGGGCTGGTGGCAGACTGGCCAAAGGCAGACTGGCCTGTGCTGCCTATGGAGCATGTGAAGGAATCTCTGCTGCCCTCCATTGTTGGTTTTACTGGAATGGGGCTCATCCCCACTTTCAGCTTTTTGTAATAAAGGTGTTGGGTTTTTCCATTCCATTTGCCCACCTGTAATTTCACATAAAATCATAAGATGATTACAAAAACACCAAGGGAACTGGATGCAGAAATTGCTGCACGCAGCAGTGGTGCTGTGCTGGCTGAGTGAGCAGGCATCACTAGGCTGGAGTTGTTACTGAGTTTAGTAAGTGCTGTGTTAATCTTTGGTCTTTCTTTGGGTAGTTTTTATATTTCAGCTTTTTGTTTTGG